>UFQX01001339.1:0-56019 GCA_900497675.1 Arapaima gigas | reverse complement strand
CTCCCTAAGCCAAGAACCCCCGCCCGAAAGGCGGGGGTTTTTGCATTTCAGCGGCGGAAATGCGCGGAAGGGCGGGATGACGGCCTGGCTGGAGTTTCCACATCGCCCAAGTACGACCACTCTCAGCTCCCTGCACGTCAATTGGCCCCGTATCATCCGCGATCCCTTGGCCAATTGCTTCTATCTCCGATCAAAGCTCCAATTCCTCTCCCAGCGTATCGGCTTGCACTGTCACGCGCGAACCGCTTCCCAACGTCGACAAGATTGTCGAGTTGGCCATGCAAGCCCTCCGCAGCAGGCGTACCGAACCACCGAACTTCACCGCTGCCTGACATCGGTTTTCGGCCAAATATCTCGGAACCCGTACGAAATGAACGCTTTATTCGGCGTGTCCACGTAAAATTTGTGAATCCCCATCTCCGCACACAAAACGATGAACGCCGCCATTCAGGTAGCTCGGGCCGTTTGCCCGCATGATTGCCCAGACACGTGCGCAATGCGTGTGACCGTCGAAAATGGCAAGGCGATCAAGGTCACGGGCGATCCCGACCATCCGCCGACACAAGGCGTGTTGTGCACGAAAGTCAGCCGATACGCTGATCGCGTTCATCACCCTGACCGCCTCACCGTCCCGCTCAAGCGCGTCGGTGCGAAAGGGGAAGGGCATTTAGTACCGATCAGCTGGGACGAGGCGTTCGATGAGATCGGCCGTCGCCTCGGTGAAATTGCGGCGCGCGAACCGGAAGCGATCGTGCCGTACAGCTATGCGGGGACGATGGGCCTCGTGCAGGGGGAGGGCATCGCCCAGCGATTCTTCCACAAGCTCGGTGCCTCGCGACTCGAGCGCACGATCTGCGCGGCGGCTGGTGCAGCGGGATTGCGTTACACCTATGGCGGCAGCCTCGGCATGCACCTCGAGCATTTCGAGGAAAGCGAGCTGATCCTGATTTGGGGAGCAAACCCGATCGCATCGAGCCTGCACTTCTGGACGCGTGCGCAGGAAGCGAAGCGCCGAGGCGCACGTCTTGTCGCCATCGATCCGTACCGTTCGCTGACAGCGGAGAAATGTCATCAGCACATCGCGTTGAAACCCGGTACCGACGGCGCATTCGCACTCGGCATGATGCACGTGCTGATTACCGAAGACCTGCTTGATCACGATTACATCGCCAGCCATACGCTCGGCTTCGACGCGCTCAAGGAGCGGGCGATGTCCTATCCGCCGGAACGCGTTGCGCAGATCTGCGGCATCGACGCGTTCGAGCTGATCGACCTTGCGCGTCGTTACGGCGCCACCCGTAAGGCATCGATCCGCCTCAACTATGGCATGCAGCGTGTTCGCGGCGGTGGTAATGCCGTACGCGCGATCGCAAGCCTGCCGGCGCTGACGGGCGCCTGGCGGGATCGTGCAGGCGGGCTTTTGCTCTCGTCCTCGGAATCCGCGCCGGTCAACCAGGCTGCGCTGCTGCGCCCTGATTTGATGCCGGGCTGGCCGCACAAGCTGCCGCGCATCATCAACATGAACGCGATCGGCGACGCGCTGCTGCACCCGGGCGATGCAACCTTCGGGCCGAAGGTGGAGGCGGTGATCGTGTACAACTCGAACCCGGTGGCTGTCGCGCCGGATTCATCGAAGGTCGCGGCTGGGTTCGCGCGTGACGATCTGTTCACGGTCGTTCTTGAACATTTCAAGACAGATACCGTCGATTTCGCCGACATTGTGTTGCCGGCCACCACGCAGCTCGAGCATCTGGACATCCACAAATCGTACGGTCACACCTACGTGATGGCGAACCTGCCGTCGATTCCGCCGGTGGGAGAGGCGCGGCCGAATACGGAAATCTTCCGCGGCATCGCGCGCAGCATGGGGCTCGACGAACCGGCGCTGTATCACAGCGACGAAGAGGTCGCGCGTGCGGCGCTCCGCTGGGACGATCCGGTGCTCGCCAGCGATTGGGACACGCTGAAGCGCGCCGGCTGGCTGAAGCTCAAGCTGCCGGAGGCGCCGTTCGCGAACGGTGGTTTTCGTACGCCGTCTGGCAAGTGTGAGTTTTACAGCCCGCGACTCGAGCAGATGGGCGTGGATCCCGTGCCCGATTACCTGCCGCCGTTCGAGTCGGCCGAGGCCGCACCCGAGCTCGCCGCGCGCTATCCGCTCGCGATGATCTCGCCCCCGGCTCGCCACTTCCTCAACAGTACGTTCGTGAACGTCGACAGCCTGCGTCATACCGAAGGCGAGCCGCATCTCGACATCCACCCGTCCGACGCCGATGTGCGCGGTATCGCCGAAGGTGACGTCGTTCGCATCTTCAACGACCGCGGATCGATGCAGGCGGTCGCGAGAGTTACCGATCGCGCACGCGCAGGGCTCGTCGTCGGGCTGTCGATCTGGTGGAAGAAGCTATCGCCGGACGGCAGAAACGCGAACGAAGTGACGAGCCAGGCGCTCACCGATCTTGGCAATTCGGCGACGTTCTACGATTGTCTTGTGGAAGTTGAGCGCATTTGATCGGATATCACCGTATGATCAGACGAATTTCCACGGAAGTTCGAAGTGAACATCTAACCCTGTTGTCTCGGAACGAGCGAGCCGTTACGATGCGTTTTAGCACGACCATTCGAAAATATGTGAGGAGACGCGCAGTATGGATAAAATTTGGCTGAAATCGTACCCACCCGGCGTTCCAGCCGAAATCGACGCGTCTCCTTATCCCTCCGTCCCCGACCTGCTCGACGAAAGCTTCCGGCAGTATCGTGACCGCACGGCATTCGTCTGCATGGGCAAGGGCATCACGTACGGCGAACTCGACAAGCTGTCGCGCCAGTTCGGCGCGTGGCTGCAATCGCGCGGGCTTGCGCGCGGGGCGCGTGTCGCGATCATGATGCCGAACGTGCTGCAGTACCCCGTGGCGATCGCCGCGATACTGCGCGCGGGCTACACCGTCGTCAACGTCAATCCGCTCTATACGCCGC
The DNA here is from genome assembly GCA_900497675.1 of Arapaima gigas. NCBI lineage: Eukaryota > Metazoa > Chordata > Actinopteri > Osteoglossiformes > Osteoglossidae > Arapaima > Arapaima gigas. The sequence goes on along the minus strand of UFQX01001339.1, from coordinate 53,046 downwards.
GCGAGCTCGAGCATCAGCTGAAGGACAGCGGTGCGGAGGCGATCGTCATCCTCGAGAATTTCGCATCGACGCTGCAGGCCGTCATCGCGAATACGGACGTCAAGCACGTCGTCGTCGCATCGATGGGCGATCTGCTGGGCATCAAGGGATGGCTCGTCAACTACGTCGTGCGCAACGTGAAAAAGATGGTGCCTGCCTGGCAGCTGCCGTCGTTCACGCGCTTCAAGGCCGCACTGGCCGAAGGTGCGCGCCAGGCATTCAAGGCGCAGAAAATCGGCCCTGATGACGTCGCGTTCCTGCAATACACGGGCGGTACGACCGGCGTGGCGAAGGGGGCGACGCTACTGCACCGGAACATTGTGTCTAACGTGTTGCAGGCGGGCGCCTGGCATCATCCGGCTCACGAGAAGTTCCCGGAAGTGAAACAGTTCGTGACTGTTGTCGCGCTGCCGCTGTATCACGTGTTCGCGCTGACCGTTTGCGGGTTCCTGACGATGCGTACCGGTGGGATGGGCATCCTGATCCCGAATCCGCGCGACATCGCCGGCATGATCAAGGAACTGAAGGGCTACCAGATCTCGACGATCCCGGCGGTCAACACGCTGTACAACGCACTGCTGAACCACCCGGAATTCAGTCAGCTCGACCTGTCGAAGCTCGTGATCGCCAACGGCGGCGGCATGGCGATCCAGGAGGGCGTCGCGAAACGCTGGTATGAAAAGACCCACACCGCGATCATCGAAGGTTACGGGTTGTCCGAAACGTCGCCGGTGGCGACCTGCAACCCCGTGACCGCGACCGAGTACAGCGGGACGATCGGCTTGCCGCTGCCGTCGACCGAAGTGGCGATTCGCGACGACGCGGGCAACGACGTCGCGCTCGGCGAACCCGGCGAGATCTGCATACGCGGGCCGCAGGTGATGGCCGGCTACTGGAACCGGCCGGACGAAACCGCAAAGGTCATGTTCGCGGACGGCTTCTTCAAGACGGGTGACGTCGGCGTGATGGATGCGCGAGGTTACGTGAAGATCGTCGACCGGAAGAAGGACATGATCCTCGTGTCGGGCTTCAACGTGTACCCGAACGAAGTCGAGGACGTGGTGGCGTCGCATCCGGGCGTGTTCGAGGTGGCGGCGGTCGGTGTGCCCGACGAGCATTCCGGCGAAGCCGTGAAGCTGTTTGTCGTGAAGAAGGACCCGGCGCTCACCGACAAGGACATCCTTGCCTACTGCAAGGAGCGGCTCACCGGCTACAAGCGGCCGAAGCTGGTCGAGTTCCGCACGGAGCTGCCGAAAACGAACGTCGGCAAGATCCTGCGGCGCGAACTGCGCGACGGACGCGCGTAACGGCGCGGTCGATCGAATGGGAAAGCCCGGCTTGTGCCGGGTTTTTTTGTTTGCTGCGTGGCCCCGGCGAGGCTGTTTTCGAGCGACTTGGCTGCCGGAGTGGGCTTGCGGCGGCGGCAGCGCGTTTCGATGCAGCAGGGGCGGCACCGCACCCCCGAGACCAGTTTGTCGCAGCCGGGACGATTCGCCACGCTCAGGCTTTGCGGCTGCACCGGCCGGAAAAGAAAAAGGCGCCCGAAGGCGCCTTCAATATGCTGCGGCTTGTCAGACAAGCTGATTAGAACTTGTGACGGATGCCGACGCGTGCTGCGACCTGGTTGGCCGAGCTCGAGCCTGCGAGACCGTTGATCGCTGCCGTCGCCTTCAGGACGTCGCCGTTCGAGTCGAGCACGTTGCCCGATGCGTGCTGGTACACGCCGATTGCGTACACGTCCGTACGCTTCGACAGGAAGTAGTCGACGCCCAGCGAGCCCTGGTGGTACTTGGCTGCCGAGTTGCCGTCGATCTTGCTGCCTTGCGTGTAGTCGTACGCTGCGCCGAGAATCAGCGCCGGGGTCAGCTGATACTTGAAGTTGATTTCGCCGTTGTTGAACGTCGCGGTCTGGTTCACGAACGGGCCTGCGGAGAAGCCCTTGAACTTCGTGTTCGAGTACGTCGCGCCGATCGTCGCTGCGCCGAACGTGTAGGCGCCGCCGGCACCGATGACCTGGTACGTGTTCGCGTTGTTCGCGTACGCGCCGTAGATCGGCGACGAGACCGACGAAGACGCCGAGCCGTTGTTGAACATGCCGCCGAACTGGTTCGGCGTACGTGCGTTCAAGTAACCGACGCCCAAGACCAGCGGGCCGTTGTTGTAGCCTGCGCCGAGCGACCAGACCTGGTTCTTCGAGAACTGGCCTGCCTGGCCGCCGAAGCTGTACAAGCCGCCGAACGAGAAGCCGCCGTAGGTCTGGCTCGTGAACTTGACTGCGTTGTTCACGCGATACGCGTTGTTGAAGTTGTCGAGGTCACCCGGGTGAGCGGCGATGTAGCCACCCCACTGGTCGCCTGCCTCGAGCGGGCCGACGAAGTCGACGACGGAGTCGTATTGACGACCCAGCGTGACCGTACCGTACTGGCTCGACAGGCCGACGTAAGCCTGACGACCGAACATGAGGCCGCCCTGACCGAGCTTGCCGCTGTTCACGTCGAAACCGTTTTCGAGGGTGAAGATCGCCTTCAGGCCGCCACCGAGGTCTTCGGTGCCGCGCAGGCCGAAGCGGCTGCCTTGCATCACGCCGCTGGCCATGCTGTACAGGTGCTTGCCGCCCGCGTTGTTGTTGAAGAGCAGGCCTTCATCGATGATGCCGTAAAGCGTCACGCTGCTTTGCGCATGGGCAGCGCCAGCGAACGCGCCCAGCGCGACGAGCGCGAGAAGCGACTTTTTCATTAACGGATCTCCAAAATTCACTGAATTTTTCTGGCGGGGCGGATAGTTATGTTCTGTCGACTGGCCCCATCAACTTCGCAAGAAGTCGCACGTAATGTAGCAAAACCGTTTTTTGCCACAAAGCGAAATGCCGCAGCTCAAGGTCGCCATGTTTCCTTTATGCAACAATGGTTAAAATCACGGGTTAACCGCAATTTCCGCTGAATAATCAAGTCGGTTACGCAGCGGACTCGTGCCCTTGCCGCTCGCGGCAGCACCTGCAGCCAGGAGAACAGGATGGTGTTTGATGAACTGATCAGCGAATTCGATCGCGGCCTGCGATCGCTGACCGGCATTAGCCGGATGAGCCGGCCGGTGCCCGCGCCGGCAGAGGCGCCGGCCGCCGAGCTGACGCCTGCGGAGCGTACGCATGCCGCCGGGCTGATGCGCGTGAACCACGTCGGCGAGGTCTGCGCGCAGGCGCTGTATCAGGCGCAGAAACTCACGGCGCGTACGGCGTCGGCGAAGGCGATGTTCGAGGAAGCCGCCCGCGAGGAGGAAGATCATCTCGCGTGGACCGCGCATCGCTTGAAAGAGCTCGACTCGCGCCCGAGCCTGCTGAACCCGCTGTGGTATGCGGGTTCGCTCGCGATCGGCGTGGCGGCCGGCACGCTCGGCGACAAGGTCAGCCTCGGCTTCATGGCCGAGACCGAACGGCAGGTCGAAAGCCATCTCGAAGGCCACATGTCCGAACTGCCCGCGGCCGATACCGCGTCGCGTGCGATCGTCGACCAGATGCGTATCGACGAGGTGAAGCACGGCAAGGCCGCGGCCGACGCAGGCGGGATCGAGCTGCCGCTGCCCGCGCGAATGCTGATGCGCGCCGCATCGAAAGTCATGACGAGCACTGCATACTATCTGTGAGATTCGTTCCGGGGCGATGCGTGACGTCGCCCCGGTTCCCCGCCGCCGATACCGCCCGTTTATTCCTCGTTTTCCCGCCCCCGAAAGCCCCGTCCGCTCACCCGTCTGGCCCGTCTTTCTCACGTATCACCTTCACAAGTTGCACTAGCTCTTTCATTTATAACGGTTTTTAGAATGAAGGGGCGCATGAGCATGTGCGCGTAAGTCCTTGTTCTAACTAACAAAATTCGTCAAAAAAGCGGGCCGCTCCCTTGACCGTGCCACACCCTTCCTCTAAAGTGGGAGACAGTGTGAGAAAGTGTATTTTTGTGTGATTTGGCGGGCTATTCCGGCTAAATTCTGAGCATTGAGCGGGTGCTTCGGTGCCCTGAACGGGAGAGCGGAAAGTGTTCCAAGGGGCGTCGGCGCTGACGCTCGATGCGAAAGGGCGGATGTCGGTGCCGGCTCGCTATCGCGAAGCGCTGCAAGGACAGGCAGAAGGACGGGTGACTGTGACCAAGCACCCGGACGGCTGCCTGTTGCTGTTTCCGCGCCCCGAATGGGAAGTATTCCGCGCCAAGATCGCCGCGCTGCCGATGGACGCGCACTGGTGGCGGCGCATTTTTCTCGGCAATGCGATGGATGTCGATCTCGACAGCGCGGGCCGGATTCTCGTATCGCCCGAGCTGCGCATGGCAGCCGGACTGGAAAAGGAAGTCATGTTGTTGGGAATGGGTAGTCACTTCGAGCTGTGGGATTCGCAGACCTACAACGCGAAGGAGCAGGCGGCGATGGCGCAGGGCATGCCCGACGCGCTGAAGAATTTCACGTTCTGATTGCGGTGACGGAGACGCCCGCGATGGGAAACGAATTGCAGCATCGGACCGTGTTGTTGGACGAAGCGGTCGAATCGCTCGTGACGCGACCGGACGGCATTTATGTCGACGGTACGTTCGGCCGCGGCGGCCATAGCCGCGCGGTGCTCGCGCGGCTGGCGCCGGGCGGGCGGCTGATCGCGTTCGACAAGGATCCGAGGGCGATCGAGACGGCGCAGGGCATCGAGGATGCGCGCTTCTCGATCGTGCATGACAGCTTTGCATCGATGCGCGACGCGCTTGCGGCGCGTGGCGTCGAGAAGGTGTCGGGTGTGTTGCTCGACCTGGGCGTGTCCTCGCCGCAGGTGGACGATCCGGCGCGCGGCTTCAGCTTCCGCGCCGATGGTCCGCTGGACATGCGGATGGATCCGACGCGCGGCGAGTCGGCGGCGGAATGGCTTGCACGGGCTTCGGTGCAGGAATTGACGGAGGTGATACGGGATTATGGGGAAGAACGGTTTGCTTTTCAGATTGCAAAGGCGCTTGTTGCTCGCCGGGCAGAGTCCGACCGTCTTGGGCCTCTCGACACCACGGGCGAGCTTGCCCAAATCGTGGGTCACGTCGTCAAAACCCGTGAGAAGGGCAAGGATCCGGCAACCCGCACCTTTCAGGCTATACGGATTCACGTCAATCAAGAGCTTGCGGACCTGCAAGTCGTACTAGACGCGGCACTGTCGTTGCTGGAGCAAGGGGGGCGGCTGGTGGTCATCAGCTTTCATTCACTCGAGGACCGGATCGTCAAGCGATTCATGCAGGCGCACGCGAGTGCGCCTGCGGTCGATCGTCGCCTGCCGATCCGCGCCGTCGACCTCCCGAGCCCGCCGCTCAAGATCATCAGCCGCCAGTTTCCGAGTGAAGCGGAAGTCGCTGCGAATCCGCGCGCCCGCTCGGCCGTGATGCGCATTGCGGAGCGCGTCACGCCATGAGCCGCTTCAACATCTTCCTGCTGATCATCGTGATGGGTTGCGCGCTGTCGGTCGTCAATTCGACGAACCAGCAGCGCCAGATCTTCATCCAGCTGCAGCGTGCGCAGTCGCAGGAGCGTCAGCTCCAGCAGGACTACGCGCAGCTTCAATATCAGCAGAGCGCGCTGTCGAAGACGTCGCGCATCGAGCAGCTCGCGAACGATTCGCTGAAGATGCAGCCGATCACGACCGGCCGCACGCAATACCTGACGCTGCCGCCGGGCGCCGCGAAGGCGATCGATGCGCCGATCCCGGCTTCGGCGGACACGGCAGGCAAGGGCAAGGGAGGCGCGCGATGAAGCCGTCCCAGCAGCGCCAGAACGTGAAGTTCTCGTCGAGCCCCGTGCTGGGCGTGCATCTGCCGATGTGGCGCTCGAAGCTCGTCGTGTTCCTGCTGTTCATGGCGTTCGTCGCGCTGGCCGCGCGCGCGTTCTGGATCCAGGGGCCCGGCAACGCGTTCTATCGGAAGCAGGGCGAAAGCCGCTACCAGCGCACGCTGGATCTGCCGGCCACGCGTGGCAAGATTCTCGACCGTAACGGGCTCGTGCTCGCGACGAGCCTGCCCGTGCGCGCGATCTGGGCGATTCCCGACGCGGTGCCGGACGATCTCGATGCCGACAAGGTCAACCAGCTCGGCAAGCTCCTCGGCATGACGTCGAAGGAACTGCGCGTGAAGCTGTCGGAAGACAAGGGTTTCGTCTACGTGAAGCGCCAGGTGCCGATCGACGTCGCGGACAAGGTCGCCGCGCTCGACATTCCCGGCATCTACCAGCGCAACGAATACAAGCGCTTCTATCCGGAAGGCGAGATCACCGCTCACCTGATCGGCTTCACGAACGTCGAGGACGAAGGGCAGGAGGGCGTCGAGCTGGGTGACCAGAAGCTGCTGTCCGGCACGTCGGGCGTGCGTCGCGTGATCAAGGACCGGATGGGGCACATCGTCGAGGACGTCGCCGAGCAGATCCCGCCGCACAACGGCACCGACGTCGACCTGTCGATCGACAGCAAGATCCAGTACATCGCGTACGCGAACCTGAAGGCCGCCGTGGAGAAGTTCAAGGCGAAGGCCGGCGCGGCGATGGTGGTCGACGTGCGCACCGGCGAGGTGCTCGCACTCGTCAACTACCCGACGTACAACCCGAACGACCGCTCGCGCATGACGGGCGAGCAGTTGCGCAACCGGATCATGACCGACGTGTTCGAGCCGGGCTCGATCATGAAGCCGTTTACGGTATCGCTCGCGCTCGACCTGCACCGCGTGACGCCGAACACGCTCGTCGAGACGGGCAACGGGCATTTCGTGCTCGATGGTGCACCGATCACCGACGACGCGGGTTTCGGCACGCTGACGGTCGGCGGCGTGATCCAGAAGTCGAGCAACATCGGCGCGACGAAGATCGCGATGACGATGCGGCCCGAGGAAATGTGGAATATGTATACGAGCATCGGCCTCGGCCAGGCGCCGAAGGTCGGATTCCCGGGGGCGGTAGCCGGCCGCCTGCGTCCGTGGAAGAGCTGGCGCCGCATCGAGCAGGCGACGATGTCGTACGGCTACGGCCTGTCGGTGTCGCTGTTCCAGCTCGCGCGCGCCTATACGGCGATCGCGCATGACGGCGAGCTGATGCCCGTGACCATTTTCAAAACCGACCCCAACCAGCCGGTCGCGGGCACGCAGGTGTTCAACCCGACCACCGCGCGCGAAGTGCGCGCGATGCTCGAGACGGTGGTGGCGCCGGGCGGCACGTCGCCCGACGCGGCCGTGCCGGGCTATCGCGTCGGCGGCAAGAGCGGTACTGCGTACAAGCATGAAGGTCACGGCTATACGCGCAAGTACCGCGCGTCGTTCGTCGGGATGGCGCCGATGCCGAATCCGCGCATCGTCGTCGCCGTGTCGGTCGACGAGCCGACCGCCGGCAGCCACTTCGGCGGCCAGGTGTCCGGCCCCGTATTCTCGGCGATCGCCGGCGACACGATGCGTGCGCTGAACGTGCCGCCGAACATGCCGATCAAGCAGCTCGTCGTGTCTGACGATTCGCAGGCAGCACCTTCCGCGACGGGGCCGCAAAAGCTGCCCGCGGGTGGCGGTGCGAAGCATATGATCGTGTCCAGCACGACGCGTAATTCACCAGGAGTTGTTCGATGAGCGCCGCTCGCAGTTCCCATCCGGCGCATCAGCAGATCGCAGCCGCGCTTGCGTGGCTGCGTCAGCATGTGGCCCCCGCAGTGCAACTGCATGCCGACACGCGCAGCCTCGAGGCGGGCGACGTGTTTTTTGCGTATGCGGTCGACGGGGCCGACAACCGCGCATTCATTGCCGAAGCAGTCGCGCGCGGTGCGGCCGCCGTGCTGTATCAGCCGGAAGGGCTGGACGCTGCGCCGGCGGTGCCCGTCTCACTGGCCGTGCCGGCGCTCGACCAGCTCGCCGGCGAGATCGCCAGCGGCTGGTACGGCGATCCGAGCGACAGCCTGCTCACGGTAGGAGTGACCGGCACGAACGGCAAGACCTCGTGCACGCAGTGGATCGCCACCGCGCTGACGGCGCTGCACCAGCCGTGCGCGGTGATCGGCACGCTTGGCAGCGGGATGCCCGGCCAGCTCGTGCCGACGGGTTTCACGACCCCCGACGCACCGCAACTGCAGCGTAGCCTCGCGCAATTGCGCGACGCGGGCGCGAAGGCCGTGGCGATGGAGGTGTCGTCGCACGCACTGCACCAGGGGCGCGTGAACGGTACGGCCTTCGACATCGCGGTGTTTACGAACCTCACGCAGGATCACCTCGACTATCACGGCACGTTCGATGCATACGAGGCCGCGAAGGCGAAGCTGTTCGCGTGGCGCGGCCTGCGCGCGGCGGTCGTCAACCGCGACGACGCAGCCGGACAGCGCTTGCTCGAGAAACTGGCCGGCCGCGTGCGCACGATCGCGTACGGGATCGGCGACGCACCGGCACCGGACGCCGATCGCGAACTGGTCGCGCTCGACGTGCGTGCCACCACGACCGGCACGGCGTTCCGCTTGCGTTCGTCGTGGGGCGACGCGGACGTCGAGGTCGGCACGCTCGGCACGTTCAACGTCAGCAACCTGCTCGCGGTGCTCGGTTCGCTGCTCGCGACCGACGTGCCATTCGACGCGGCGCTCGCCGAAATCGCACGGCTCGAGTCCGTCAACGGCCGGATGCAGCGGCTGGGCGGCCGTCTGCAGAACGACGAACCGCTGGTCGTGATCGACTACGCACACACGCCCGACGCGCTCGAAAAGACGCTCGACGCGCTGCGCCCGATCGCTACGGCGCGCGGCGGGCGGCTCGTCTGCATGTTCGGCTGCGGAGGCGATCGCGATGCGACGAAGCGCCCGCTGATGGGCGCGATCGCGGAGCGGCTTGCCGACGAAACCGTCGTCACGAGCGACAACCCGCGCAGCGAGGATCCGCAGCGCATCATCGACCAGATCGTCGCGGGCATGACCGCGCCCGATCACGCACGCCGTATCGAGGATCGCGCGAGCGCGATCCTGCAGGCCGTGCGCGGCGCGGCACGCGAGGATGTCGTCGTGCTGGCCGGCAAGGGCCACGAGGCCACGCAGGAAATCATGGGCAAGAAGCGTACGTTCTCCGACCAGGATCACGCGCGGCTCGCGCTGGCAGCGCGCGCGACGCACGGCAAGGGAGGCGCGGAATGACGATGCTCAGTCTCGGCGAAGCCGCCCGCCTGATCCCCGGCGCGACCGTTCACGGCGACGCAGGCGTCACGTTCGACCGCGTATCGACGGACAGCCGCACGGCAGGCCCCGGCGACCTGTTCGTCGCATTGAAAGGCGAGCGCTTCGATGCGCACGACTTCCTCGGCGATGTCGCCGCGCGCGGCGCTGCGGCGGCGCTGGTCGCGCACGTGCCGGCGGGCGTCGCGATGCCGGCGATCGAAGGTGGTGAAACGCGTGCCGCGCTCGGCGCGCTTGCGCATGGCTGGCGCACACGATTCGCGCTGCCGCTCGTCGCGGTGACGGGCAGCAACGGCAAGACGACCGTCAAGGAAATGATCGCGTCGATCTTCGCGGCGGCGGTCGGCGCCGACGCGCGGCTCGCGACGGCCGGCAACCTGAACAACGATGTCGGCCTGCCGCTGACGCTGCTGCGCCTGTCGGCCGCGCATCGTCTCGCGGTGATCGAGATCGGGATGAACCACCCGGGCGAGACCGAAGTCCTCGCGCGCCTCACGGCGCCGACGGTCGCGCTCGTCAACAACGCGCAGCGCGAGCACCAGGAGTTCATGGCGACGGTCGAAGCCGTCGCGCTCGAACACGCGGCCGTGATTCACGCGTTGCCACCGGACGGCGTCGCGGTGTTCCCGGCCGACGATGCCTACGCGGGCATCTGGCGCGTCGCGGCGACCGGCAACCGGATTCTCGATTTCGCGCTGCACGATGCCGAACGGCAGACCGACGCGCAGGTCACGGGCCGCCTCCATGGAGGCGAACTCGCGATCGACACGCCCGCGGGCGCCGTCACGGTGCGGCTGCGCGCGCTCGGCGAGCACAACGCGCGCAACGCGCTGGCCGCCACGGCAGCGGCGCTGGGCGCCGGCGTTGCACTGTCGGCGATCAAGCAGGGCCTCGAATCGTTCGAACCGGTCAAAGGCCGGCTGCAGGTGAAGCAGGCGATCGCAGGCAGCCTCGCGGGGGCGACGGTCGTCGACGATACGTACAACGCGAATCCCGATTCGATGCGTGCCGCGATCGACGTGCTCGCCGCGCAACCGGCGCCGCGCGTGCTGGTGATCGGCGACATGGGCGAGGTCGGCGACGAAGGGCCGGCTTTCCATCGCGAGGTCGGTGCCTACGCGCGCGAGCGCGGGATCGACGTGCTGTTCGCGCTCGGCGAGGCGTCGCGCGATGCCTGCACGGCATACGGCGACACGGCCCGTCATTTCGACGACGTCGGCGCGCTGGTCGAGGCACTGCTCGCAGCGGGCTACGGCGCGCAGGCGACGCTGCTCGTGAAGGGCTCGCGGTACATGAAGATGGAGCGCGTGGTCGACGCGCTGACGAACCAACCCGCGGCGGGCACTGCGCCCGCTGCACACTGAGTAGAAGGAAGGAAGCATGCTGCTGGCGCTGGCGCAATGGCTGCAAGGAGACGCAAGCTTTTTGCGCTTGTTCACGTACCTCACGTTCCGTGCGGTGATGGCCACCATCACCGCGCTCGGGATCGGGCTCGTGTGCGGACCGTGGGTGATCCGCAAGCTGACGCAAATGAAGGTCGGTCAGGCCGTGCGCAAGGACGGTCCGCAGACGCACCTGGTCAAGTCCGGTACGCCGACGATGGGCGGCGTGCTGATCCTGATCGGCATCGCGGTCGCGACGTTGCTGTGGGGCGACCTGACGAACCGTTTCATCTGGATCGTGATGCTCGTCACGTTCGGTTTCGGCGTGATCGGCTGGGTCGACGATTACCGCAAGGTCGTCCACAAGGACCCACGCGGGATGTCGTCGCGCGAGAAGTATTTCTGGCAATCGGTGATCGGGCTGTTCGCGGCCGTCTACCTCGCCTTCAGCGTGTCGGAAGCGAACAACGTGCGCGTGTTCGACCTGTTCATGGCGTGGGTGAGGAGCGGCCTGTCGATGGGGCTGCCGGCACGCGCCGACCTGATGCTGCCGTTCCTGAAGTCGATCAGCTACCCGCTCGGCGTGTGGGGCTTCATCGTGCTGACGTACTTCGTGATCGTCGGCGCGAGCAACGCGGTGAACCTGACCGACGGCCTCGACGGCCTCGTGATCATGCCGGTCGTGCTGGTCGGTGCGTCGCTGGGTGTGTTCGCGTACGTGATGGGCAGCGCGGTCTATTCAAAATACCTGCTGTTCCCGCACATTCCGGGCGCGGGCGAACTGCTGATCTTCTGTTCCGCGATGGGTGGGGCAGGGCTCGCGTTCCTCTGGTACAACACGCACCCCGCGCAGGTGTTCATGGGTGACGTCGGCGCGCTGGCGCTCGGCGGCGCGCTCGGCACGGTCGCGGTGATCGTGCGCCAGGAAATCGTGCTGTTCATCATGGGCGGCATCTTCGTCGCGGAAACGCTGTCGGTGATGCTGCAGGTTTCGTGGTTCAAGTACACGAAGAAGCGCTACGGCGAAGGGCGGCGCCTGCTGAAGATGGCGCCGCTGCATCACCATTTCGAATTGTCTGGCTGGAAGGAAACGCAGGTGGTCGTGCGTTTCTGGATCATCACGCTGATGCTGTGCCTGTTCGGTCTGACCACCCTCAAGCTGCGGTAAAGGAAAGGTAACAAGGATGTCTGGCGAGATGTTTGGAGATCGGCAACGGCCGATGGTGCTCGTACTGGGGCTCGGGGAATCGGGTCTCGCGATCGCGCGATGGTGCGCGAGGCACGGGTGCCGGCTGCGTATTGCCGATACCCGCGAGGCGCCGCCGAACCTTGCCGCGCTGCAGGCCGAAGGCATCGATGCGGAATTCGTCGGCGGGGCATTCACGCCTGCGCTGCTCGACGGCGGCGTCGAGCTCGTCGGTCTGAGCCCCGGGCTGTCGCCGCTCGAACCGGCGCTCGCGGCGCTGGTCGCGGCCGCGAACGAGCGCGGCATCGCGGTGTGGGGCGAGCTGGAATTCTTCGCGCAGGCGCTGCGTGCGCTCGGCACGAGCGGCTACCAGCCGAAGGTGCTCGCAATCACGGGCACCAACGGCAAGACCACGACGACGAGCCTCACCGGCCTGCTGTGCCAGCGCTCGGGCAAGAAGGTCGCTGTCGCGGGCAACATCAGCCCCGCGATGCTCGACCGGCTCGCCGGTGCGATCGACGAAACCGCGCTGCCCGACGTGTGGGTGCTCGAACTGTCGAGCTTTCAGCTCGAGACCGCGCGCACGTTCGCGCCCGATGCGGCCGCGATCCTCAACATCACGCAGGACCACCTCGACTGGCACGGCAGCTTCGACGCGTACGCGCAGGCAAAGGGCCGGATCTTCGGCGCAACGACCACGCGCGTGCTGAACCGCGACGATGCGGCCGTGATGAAGTTCGCGCCGGCAGCCGGCGCGGCCGATGCGCCGCGCACGGTCACGTTCGGCCTGAACGAACCGGTGCAGGACGGCGACTACGGCCTGTCGCGCGACAACGGCATCGCATGGCTCGTCGAAGCGGTCGATCGCGACGCACCGGATGAAACCGCGACGACGACCCGTCGGCGCAAGCGCGATGCCGCGCATACGCCCGACATCGCGCAGAAGCGCCTGATGCCGGCCGATGCGCTGCGTATCCGCGGGCTGCACAACGCCGCGAACGCGCTGGCCGCGTTCGCGCTCGCACGCGCGATCGACCTGCCGGCCGCGCCGCTGCTGCACGCGCTGCGCGAGTATCGCGGCGAGGCGCATCGCGTCGAAGTGATCGCGACGATCGACGACGTCGACTACGTCGACGACAGCAAGGGCACGAACGTCGGCGCGACGGTTGCCGCGCTCGACGGGCTTGCGCAGAAGATCGTGCTGATCGCCGGCGGCGACGGCAAGGGGCAGGATTTCGCACCGCTGGTCGCGCCGGTCGCGCGCTGGTGCCGTGCGGTGATGCTGATCGGCCGCGATGCGCCGGCGATCCGCGACACGCTCGCCGAAACGGGCGTGCCGCTCGCCGACCACGCGACGCTCGAAGGCGCGGTGCACGCGGCGGCCGAGCTGGCCGAGCCGGGCGATGCGGTGCTGCTGTCGCCCGCATGCGCGAGTCTCGACATGTTCAGGAACTACGCCCATCGCGCGGATGTGTTCCGCGCGGCGGTCGACGAAATCGCCATCGACAAAGGAGCGACGCCATGAGCTGGTCCGATCGCCTCGTCTCCCGTTTCAACGATCGTCGCGACACCGGCGGCAACGCTGCGGGCGGCCGCGTCGCGTCCGCCACGCGCGGCGCGACGGGCGGCCTCTCGAGCGTCGTCAACGGCGTGCGCCCGAGCCGTTCGCGGATGCTCGACTTCGACTACTCGCTGTTGTGGGTCGCAATCGCGCTGCTCGGGCTCGGCGTGGTGATGGTGTATTCGGCGTCGATCGCGATGCCCGATTCGCCGAAATACGCGTCGTATCACGATTACGCGTTCCTGATGCGCCACTGCATCTCGCTCGCCGTCGCGTTCATCGCGGCAGTGATTGCGTTCCGCGTGCCGGTGTCGACGTGGGACAAATACGCGCCGCAACTCTTCCTGATCGCGCTCGTCGGCCTCGTGATCGTGCTGATTCCGCACGTCGGCAAGGGCGTGAACGGTGCGCGCCGCTGGATTCCGCTCGGCATCACGAACATGCAGCCGTCGGAAATCATGAAGCTCGCGGTGACGATCTACGCGGCGAACTACACGGTGCGCAAGCAGGAATACATGCAGAGCTTCGCCAAGGGCTTCCTGCCGATGGCGTTCGCGGTCGGCCTGGTCGGGGCGCTGCTGCTGCTCGAGCCGGACATGGGCGCGTTCATGGTGGTCGCGGCGATCGCGATGGGCGTGCTGTTCCTCGGCGGCGTGAACGGCAAGCTGTTCGGCGGCCTCGTCGCGACCGCAATCGGCACCTTCACGATGCTGGTGTGGCTGTCGCCGTGGCGTCGCGAGCGGATCTTCGCGTACCTTGATCCGTGGGACGAGCGTTACGCGCAGGGCAAGGCGTATCAGCTCACGCACTCGCTGATCGCATTCGGCCGCGGCGAGTGGTTCGGCGTCGGCCTCGGCGGCAGCGTCGAGAAGCTGAACTACCTGCCGGAAGCGCATACCGACTTCATCCTCGCGGTGATCGGCGAGGAGCTCGGTTTCGTCGGCGTGCTGGTCGTGATCCTGCTGTTCTACTGGATCGTGCGCCGTGCGTTCGAGATCGGGCGTCAGGCGCTGGCACTCGATCGCACGTTCGCGGGCCTGATGGCGAAGGGCATCGGCATCTGGTTCGGCGCGCAGACCTTCATCAACATGGGCGTGAACCTCGGGCTGCTGCCGACCAAGGGCCTGACGCTGCCGCTCGTGAGCTATGGCGGCTCGGGCATTCTGCTGAACTGCGTCGCGCTCGCGGTGCTGCTGCGGGTCGACTATGAAAATCGCGTACTGATGCGGGGAGGGAAGGTATGACCTCTCCGCGTCAGTACGCGATTTCGGTGAAGGCTAACTTCGTGCGCGAAGCGCGCGAAGTTAAGCGAAGCGGCCGTAGCCAAAATATTCGTTCACTCTTGCTGATGCGGGGAGGGAAGGTATGACCGCGTCGCAACGCACGCTGATGGTGATGGCAGGCGGCACCGGGGGCCATGTGTTCCCGGGGCTCGCGGTCGCTCACCGGATGGAAGCGGCGGGCTGGCGCGTCGTGTGGCTCGGCAATCCGGCCGGGATGGAAGCGACGCTCGTGCCGAAGCACGGCATTCCGATGGAATACGTGCGGTTCGGCGGACTACGCGGCAAGGGCCTGAAGACCAAGCTGACGCTGCCGTTCAACCTGCTGCGCGCATGCGGGCAGAGTCTGGCCGCGCTGCGCCGCGTGCGGCCCGACGTCGTGCTCGGGATGGGCGGCTACATCACGTTCCCGGCGGGCGTGATGACCGCGCTGTCGGGCCGTCCGCTCGTGCTGCATGAACAGAATTCGATCGCGGGCCTGACGAACAAGGTGCTCGCGAAATTCGCGAAACGCGTGCTCGTCGCGTTCCCCGGTGCGCTGCCGCACGCGGAATGGACGGGTAACCCGATTCGCGCGGAACTTGCCGGCACGGAAGCGCCCAAAGCACGCTATGCGTCGCGCAGCGGCCCGCTGAACGTGCTGGTCGTCGGCGGCAGCCTCGGTGCGGCCGCGCTGAACGAAGTGGTGCCGCGCGCGCTGGCGATGCTGGCGCCGGGCGAACGCCCGCGCATCGTGCACCAGGCCGGCGCGAAGCACATCGAAGCATTGAAGGCGAATTACGAAGCGGCCGGTTTCGCGGCCGGCGAAGACGTGCGGCTCGTGCCGTTCATCGACGACATGGCGGCCGCGTATGCGGCGGCGGATCTCGTGATCTGCCGGTCGGGCGCGATGACGGTGTCGGAGATCGCGGCGGTGGGCGTGGCGGCGCTGTTCGTGCCGTTCCCGTACGCGGTCGACGATCATCAGACGAGCAACGCCGCGTTCCTCGCCGATGCGGGCGCGGCCGTGCTGGTGCAACAACGCGACCTGTCGGCGGAACTGCTCGCCGACTGGCTGCGCGGCCAGTCGCGGGCATCGCTCGCGGACATGGCGGAACGTTCGCGCTCGCTGGCGAAGCCCGAGGCCACCGACGAAGTCGCGCGCGTGTGCGCGAAGGCGGCCGGCGCGAACCTGGAAGAACTGCAATGAAACACATCGTCAAACACATTCATTTCGTCGGGATCGGCGGCGCGGGCATGAGCGGCATCGCCGAAGTGCTCGTCAACCTCGGCTACGAGGTCAGCGGCTCGGACCTGTCGCGCAACGCAGTGACGGATCGTCTGCAGGCGCTCGGCGCCCGGATCGCGATCGGCCACGACGCGGCGAACATCGAGGGCGCGAACGCGGTCGTCGTGTCGACGGCCGTGCGTTCGGACAACCCGGAAGTGCTGGCCGCGCGCGCGCAGCGCGTGCCGATCGTGCAGCGGGCGGTGATGCTGGCGGAGCTGATGCGCCTGAAGCAGGGCATCGCGATTGCGGGCACCCACGGCAAGACCACGACGACGAGCCTCGTCGCGAGCGTGCTCGCGGCGGGCGGGCTCGATCCGACCTTCGTGATCGGCGGGCGGCTGATCAGCGCCGGCGCGAACGCGCGGCTCGGCACGGGCGACTTCATCGTCGCCGAGGCCGACGAGTCGGACGCGTCGTTCCTGAACCTGTATCCGGTGATCGAAGTCATCACGAACATCGACGCCGACCACATGGACACCTACGGCCACGATTTCGCGCGGCTCAAGCAGGCGTTCATCGAATTCACGCAGCGCCTGCCGTTCTACGGCAGCGCGGTCGTGTGCGTCGACGATCCGAACGTGCGGCAGATCATCCCGTTCATCTCGAAGCCGGTCGTGCGCTACGGGCTGTCGCCGGACGCGCAGGTGCGCGCCGAAGACATCGATGCGCGCGACGGCCGCATGCATTTCACGGTGATCCGCGAAGGGCGCGCGCCGCTGGCGGTCGTGCTGAACATGCCGGGCCTGCACAACGTGCAGAACGCGCTCGCGGCGATTGCGATCGCGACCGATCTCGGCGTGTCGGACGACGCGATCCAGCTGGCGCTGGCGGAATTCAACGGTGTCGGCCGGCGCTTCCAGCGCTACGGCGAAGTGCCGACCGCGGACGGCGGCCACTACACGCTGATCGACGACTACGGCCATCACCCGGTCGAGATGGCCGCGACGATCGCGGCCGCGCGCGGCGCGTTCCCGGGCCGCCGCCTCGTGCTGGCGTTCCAGCCGCACCGCTACACGCGCACCCGCGACTGCTTCGACGATTTCGTCAACGTGCTGTCGACGGTCGACGCGCTGGTGCTGACGGAAGTCTACGCGGCGGGCGAGGCGGCGATCTCGACCGCCAACGGCGACGCGCTGTCGCGTGCGCTGCGCGCGGTGGGGAAGGTTGACCCGGTGTTCGTCGCGACGGTCGACGACGTGCCGGACGCATTGGCGAAGGTCGCGCAGAACGGCGACGTGGTGATCACGATGGGCGCGGGTTCGATCGGCGGCGTGCCGGCGAAGGTTGCGCAGCACACTCAACAGAAGGCATGACATGAGCGGGATTGATCCGAAACGTTTCGGCAAGGTGGCGGTGTTGTTCGGCGGTGAGTCCTCGGAGCGCGAGGTGTCGCTCACGTCGGGCAAGCTCGTGCTGCAGGGCCTGCGCGACGCGGGCATCGACGCGCACCCGTTCGATCCGGCCGAGCGCCCGCTGTCGGCGCTGAAGGACGAAGGGTTCGTGCGCGCGTTCAACGCACTGCATGGCGGCTACGGCGAGAACGGCCAGATCCAGGGCGCGCTCGATTTCTACGGCATTCGCTACACGGGCAGCGGCGTGCTCGGATCGGCGCTCGGCCTCGACAAGTTCCGCACGAAGCTCGTGTGGCAGCAGACGGGCGTGCCGACGCCGCCGTTCGAGACGGTGCTGCGCGGCGATGATCTCGCGGCGCGCGCGACGGACATCGTCGCGAAGCTCGGCCTGCCGCTGTTCGTGAAGCCGGCGAGCGAAGGCTCGAGCGTGGCGGTGCTGAAGGTGAAGACGGCCGACGCGTTGCCCGCTGCGCTCGCGGAAGCCGCAAAGCATGACCCGATCGTGATCGTCGAGAAGAGCATCGAGGGCGGCGGCGAGTACACCGCCTGCATCGCCGGCGATCTCGACCTGCCGGTGATCAAGATCGTGCCGGCCGGCGAGTTCTACGACTATCACGCGAAGTACGTCGCCGACGACACGCAATACCTGATTCCGTGCGGGCTGCCCGCCGACAAGGAAGCGGAGCTCAAGCGCGTCGCGCGCCGGGCGTTCGACGTGCTCGGCTGCACCGACTGGGGCCGCGCGGATTTCATGCTGGATGCGGCCGGCAATGCGTATTTCCTGGAAGTGAACACGGCCCCCGGGATGACCGACCACTCGCTGCCGCCGAAGGCCGCGCGCGCGGTCGGCATCAGCTATTCGGAGCTGGTCGTTAAGGTGCTGTCGCTCACGCTCAACGACTGACGCAGGAACGGAACGACGTATGTGGAACAACGTTCGCCAACTCAACCTTGCCGCCAGCGCGCTGTACGCGCTGTTGCTGCTCGTGTTGGCGGCGGCCGGTTGCTACTGGCTGATCCAGCGCCCGACGTTTGCGCTGCGGGAAATCCGGATCGACGGCGACACCGAGCACATCAATTCCCCGACGGTTCGCGCGGGCGTGGTCGGCCGGCTGAAGGGCAATTTCTTCACGGTCGATCTCGACGCCGCGCGCGCCGCGTTCGAGCAGATGCCCTGGGTGCGCCATGCGAGCGTGCGCCGGGTGTGGCCGAATGCGCTGGCTGTCACGCTCGAGGAGTACAAACCGCTCGGGACCTGGGGCAGCGACCAGCTCGTGAGCGTCGATGGCGAGCTGTTCACCGCGAACCAGGGCGAGCTGGAGCAGGAACTGCCGGCGTTCGACGGCCCGGAGGGCAGTGCGAAGGAAGTCGTCACGCGGTATCGCGACTTCGGGAAATGGTTTGCGCCGCTGAAGGCGGAGCCGGAAGAAGTGACGCTGTCGGCGCGGTACGCGTGGACGGTGAAGCTGTCGAACGGCATGCAGGTCGAGCTGGGCAAGGAACGCAACAGCGAGTCGCTGCATGACCGGAGCCAGCGCCTGGTGGCCGCATGGCCGGCCGTCACGGAGCGCTGGGGCAACGACATCGAGTACGCGGACCTGCGCTATCCGAACGGATTCGCGATTCGCGCGGCAGGCATGCGGTTCCTGACCGATACCGACAAGCGCAAGAAGTAACGAGAGATCACACGTAAGAGCACTTTATGAGCAAAGACTACAAGGATCTGCTGGTTTCCCTCGACATCGGCACGTCGAAGGTGGTGGCCATCGTCGCCGAGCTGAAGGGCGAAGGCCACTATGAGGTGATCGGTCTCGGCCAGAGCGAGTCGAAGGGTCTGAAGAAAGGCGTGGTGGTCAACATCGAGGCCACCGTGCAGTCGATCCAGCGCGCGCTCGAGGAAGCCGAGCTGATGGCCGACTGCAAGATCACCAACGTGTTCACGGGGATCGCGGGCAGCCACATCCGCAGCTTCAACTCGAGCGGGATGGTCGCGATCAAGGACAAGGAAGTCACGCAGACGGACGTCGCGCGCGTGATCGAGACCGCGAAGGCGATCAACATCCCGACCGACCAGCAGGTGCTGCACATCCTCACGCAGGAATTCATCATCGACGGCCAGGAAGACGTACGCGAGCCGATCGGGATGAGCGGCATCCGGCTGGAAGTGAAGGTGCACATCGTGACGGGCGCGGTGAGCGCCGCGCAGAACATCGTCAAGTGCGTGCGCCGCTGCGGGCTCGAAGTGAACGACCTGATCCTGCAGCCGCTCGCGTCGTCGCTGGCCGTGCTGACGGAAGACGAGAAGGATCTCGGCGTGGTGCTGGTCGACATCGGCGGCGGCACGACGGATATCGCGATCTTCGCGGAAGGCGCGATCCGCCACACCGCGGTGATTCCGATCGCCGGCGACCAGATCACGAGCGACATCGCGATGGCGCTGCGCACGCCGACGCCGGATGCGGAAGACATCAAGGTCGGCTACGGGATCGCGAAGCAGGCGCTCGCCGATCCGGACGAAATGGTGGAAGTGCCGGGCCTCGGCGAACGCGGCCCGCGCACGCTGTCGCGCCAGGCGCTGGCAGCCGTGATCGAGCCGCGCGTCGAGGAGCTGTTCTCGCTCGTGCAGCAGGTCGTGCGCGAGTCGGGATACGAAGAACTCCTGAGCTCCGGCGTGGTCATTACCGGCGGCGCTTCGATGATGCCGGGCATGGTCGAGCTCGGCGAAGACATTTTCCTGAAACCGGTGCGCATCGGCGCGCCGGAATATGCAGGCGGCCTTTCCGACGTCGTGCGCAATCCGCGCTACTCGACGGCGATGGGGCTGCTCGTCGAAGGCAGTGCCCAGCGCATGCGCGGCCGCAAGGTCGCCGTGCAGTCCGGCAACGCGGGACAGGTGTTCTCGCGGATGAAGGAATGGTTCCTGAGCAATTTTTGAGTACCCCCACGGCTCGGCACGCCGAGCCTGCCCCCGAGGGGGCCAAGAAAACCGGGGGCGGCCCGGTGTTTTCTTGGGGACGAACCGAATCGAAATTCGCGCTGGTGCCGGCGGCTGGCGCGCGACAGGGGGTTGCCCGATCTCCTGCCGAATAACGGCCGAGTAGCAGTCATTCTCTTGACGGAGGCAACAATGGAATTCGAAATGCTGGAAACCGAGACCAACGGCACCATCATCAAGGTGGTCGGCGTTGGCGGCGCTGGCGGCAATGCCGTCCAGCACATGATCAACCGCGGCGTGCAGGGCGTCGACTTCATCGTGATGAACACGGATGCACAGGCGCTGTCGCGTTCGCGCGCATCGTCGGTGATCCAGCTCGGCAACACGGGCCTGGGCGCTGGTGCGAAGCCGGAAATGGGCCGTGCGGCAGCGGAAGAAGCGCGTGAGCGTATCGCCGACGCACTGCGCGGCGCGCACATGGTGTTCATCACGGCCGGCATGGGTGGTGGCACGGGCACGGGCGCGGCACCGGTGGTCGCGCAGATCGCGAAGGAGATGGGCATCCTGACGGTGGGTGTCGTCAGCAAGCCGTTCGAATTCGAAGGCGGCAAGCGCATGCGCGTCGCTGAAGCAGGATCGCAGCAACTGGAGGATCACGTCGACTCGCTGATCGTCGTGCTGAACGACAAGCTGTTCGACGTGATGGGCGACGACGCCGAGATGGACAAGTGCTTCCAGTGCGCGGACGACGTGTTGAACAACGCGGTCGCGGGCATCGCCGAAATCATCAATGTCGATGGCCTCGTGAACGTCGACTTCGAAGACGTGAAGACGGTGATGGGCGAGCAGGGCAAGGCGATGATGGGCACGGCGACGGTCGCCGGCGTCGATCGCGCACGCCTCGCGGCGGAACAGGCCGTGGCGAGCCCGCTGCTCGAGGGCGTCGATCTGTCGGGCGCGCGCGGCGTGCTGGTCAACATCACGTCGAGCCGTTCGCTGCGCCTGTCGGAAACGCGTGAAGTGATGAACACGATCAAGAGCTACGCGGCGGAAGATGCGACGGTGATCTTCGGTGCGGTGTACGACGACGCGATGGGCGATGCACTGCGCGTGACGGTCGTGGCGACGGGTCTGGGCCGTGCGGCGAAGAAGCAGCAGTCGGCACCGATGACGCTGCTGCGCACGGGTACGGACAACCAGCCGGTCAGCGCGGTTTCGCACGGCTACGCTCCGACGCATCACGTCAGCACGGCAGACTACGGCGCGCTCGATACGCCGGCGGTGTGGCGCAATTCGCGCGAAACCGCGGCATCGCACGTGCAGGCGCTGCAGGAGAAGGGGGTCGACACGTACGACATCCCGGCTTTCCTGCGCAAGCAGGCTGACTGACGCAAACACAGGCGAAGCCGCGGCGAATCTGCCGCGGTATCGCCGGCGTGACGGATGCTACGGACCACGACAGGCCGCGTCGGCTGCGACGCCGGGCCGGGAAACGTGCCCTCTCCGCACAAGCGGGGCGGGATGGACCGTGCTGTCCGCGACACGCTGAAAAACCGTATCGCTATGAGGGACCAGCCATGATTCAAGTGGGCGACGCGCTGCCCGACGCGCAACTGTTCGAGTACATCGACGACGCGCGCGAAGGGTGCACGCTGGGGCCGAATGCCTTCAGCGTGCGCGACCAGGTTGCGGGAAAGCGGGTGGTGATCTTCGGATTGCCGGGCGCTTTCACGCCGACCTGCTCGGCGCAGCATGTGCCGGGCTACGTCGAACACGCCGGGCAATTGCGCGCGGCGGGCATCGACGAGATCTGGTGCGTGTCCGTCAACGACGCATTCGTGATGGGCGCATGGGGACGTGATCTGCACACCGCGGGCAAGGTGCGCATGATGGCGGACGGCAGCGCGGCTTTCACTCATGCGCTGGGGCTGACGCAGGATTTGTCCGCGCGTGGCATGGGAATTCGTTCCCTGCGCTACGCGATGGTGATTGACGGCGGTGTGGTCAAGACGCTGGCCGTCGAGGCGCCGGGCAAATTCGAAGTGAGCGATGCGGCGAGTGTTCTCGCGACGTTGACGTCCTGATCGTGCGGTGCGCCGTTGCCTTCCGGCAACGCTGCTCACCGGCCTCAGGGCAGTTGTAACACGGGCTGATGACCGGAAACGCCTCCGTTCCGGGCATCGGCCCGTCCCGTATCGGCGCGGGTAAACAGTCGAAACAGATTGATACGCAGTTTCAAACTACGCTGAATAGGGAATTACGCTATAATCTCCCCTATCGAATATAACTCCTGATTGATATCTTCAATCACGACGAAGAACATCATGCTGAAGCAGCGCACCATCAAGTCCATCGTGAAGACCGTGGGTATCGGTGTCCACTCGGGCCGCAAGATCGAGCTGACGCTCCGTCCTGCCGCACCGGGCACGGGCATCGTCTTCTCGCGCGTCGACCTTCCCACGCCCGTCGATATTCCCGCCGCGGCGACGTCGATCGGCGATACGCGGCTCGCGTCGGTGCTGCAGAAGGATGGCGTGCGCGTGTCGACCGTCGAGCACCTGATGTCGGCATGTGCCGGCCTCGGTATCGACAACCTCTATGTCGACGTGACGGCCGAGGAAATCCCGATCATGGACGGCAGCGCGGCGACCTTCGTGTTCCTGATCCAGTCTGCCGGGATCGAGGAGCAGAACGCGCCGAAGCGCTTCGTCAAGGTGAAGAAAACGGTCGAAATCCGTGACGGCGACAAGTTCGCGCGTCTCGATCCGTACTTCGGTTTCAAGCTGAAATTCTCGATCGACTTCCGTCACCCGGCCGTCGACAAGACCGGTCAGGAGCTCGAGGTCGATTTCGCGAATACCTCGTATGTGCGCGAGATTGCGCGTGCACGCACGTTCGGCTTCGCACATGAAGCCGAGATGCTGCGCGAGATGGGTCTCGCCCGCGGCGGCAGCATGGAAAACGCGATCGTCCTCGACGAGTACCGCATCCTGAACAACGACGGGCTGCGCTACGACGACGAGTTCGTGAAGCACAAGATGCTCGACGCGATCGGCGACCTTTACGTGATCGGCCATCCGCTGCTGGCGTCGTACACGGCGTACAAGTCGGGCCATGGCCTGAACAACGCGCTGCTGCGCGAATTGCTCGCCAACGAAGATGCGTACGAGATCGTCACGTTCGACGATCCGCAAACCGCACCGAAGGGCTTCGCGTTCGACATGCAGACGGCCTTCGCCTGACCTGCGTTCCGCGCAAGCAATAAAAAAGCAGCCTTCGGGCTGCTTTTTTGTTGGCCGGGCCACCCGGCGCTGCCGGCGACGCGCGCCGTCAGCGCGGCTTCGCGCCATGCCGGGCCGCCATCCGCGCGAGCGCGTCCTGCAGCGGTGACGGTTCGAGATGATCGGCCAGGTCGCGCAACGCGGCCGCGCCGACCGACGTCATCCGCGCCTGCTTCACGTGGGGCGGCTCCGGCGCATCCTTCGGGCGCACGCGTACGCGCAGCGTCGAGACCGGCCAGCCCCGTTTTTGCAGATCGCCGAGCAACCGCGGTTCGACCTGTCGCAGCCGAGCGGCCAACGCGTTGTGCGCAGCAAAGAGGGTCAGGGTGCCGTCCTTGATGAAGCCCGGTTCGACATGATTCGCAAGATAGTCGGGCAGGAGCGCGGCAAGGTCGCGCTGCAGCGATGCGATCTGTTCGACGCCGGCGCGCAGCGCCGCGAACGCGTCGGTGCGGCCGAGCACTTCGGACACGGGTTGCGGGCGATATGGGGCGAGCGGGCCGAAACGCTTGGAAAATCGGTTCATCGAGACATTCTTCGGGCGCGCACGCGCGCGGACGTTGACGCCGATTGTACCCGCGCGGGCCCGTGCACGGGCGGCTTTCGCCCCGTTGGCCCGGCCGTCTGCGCGCAGTGCCCGTCCGCCCGAGACACGGGCGCATGCTTCCCCGCGTGCTAAAATTCCTCGTTTGATTCCACTAATTCGCTAAGCCGCCGGGGCTCGGGCGTCGGGGCGCGCAACACGCGCCGGGCGCCGGTGCTGCGACGCAGGATCCGATCCGATGACAACCGGTTTTCTCCAGAAAATTTTTGGCAGCCGCAACCAGCGGCTCGTCAAGCAATACCAAAAGACCGTCGCGACGATCAATGCGCTCGAAACGCAGATCGAGAAGCTGACGGACGACCAGTTGCGCGGCAAGACGGATGAGTTTCGCCAGCGGGTCGCGGCCGGCGAGTCGCTCGACAAGCTGCTGCCCGAGGCCTTCGCGGTCTGTCGCGAGGCCAGCCGTCGCGTGCTGAAGATGCGGCACTTCGACGTGCAGATGATCGGCGGCATGGTGCTTCACTACGGCAAGATCGCGGAAATGCGCACCGGCGAGGGCAAGACGCTCGTCGCGACGCTGCCCGTGTACCTGAACGCGCTGGCAGGCCGCGGCGTGCACGTGGTGACCGTCAACGATTACCTCGCGCAGCGTGACGCCGAATGGATGGCGCGCCTCTACAACTTCCTCGGTCTGTCGGTCGGCATCAATCTGTCCGGCATGGAGCACGACCAGAAGCAGCAGGCTTACGCGGCGGACATCACGTACGGCACGAACAACGAATTCGGCTTCGACTACCTGCGCGACAACATGGTCTACGAGACCGACGCGCGTGTGCAGCGGGCGCTGAATTTCGCGGTCGTCGACGAAGTGGACTCGATCCTGATCGACGAGGCGCGTACGCCGCTGATCATTTCGGGCCAGGCCGAGGATCACACCGAGCTGTACGTGCGGATGAACGCATTGCCGCCGCTGCTCGAGCGCCAGATCGGCGAAGAGAAGGCCGACGGCACGGGCGTCGAGAAGCCGGGCGACTACACGCTCGACGAGAAGGCGCGCCAGGTGTTCCTGACGGAATCGGGCCACGAGAAAGCCGAGCGCCTGCTCGCCGAATGGGGCCTGATCGGCGAGGGCGAGAGCCTGTATGCGCCGCAGAACATCACGCTGATGCACCACGTGTATGCGGCGCTGCGCGCGCACACGCTGTTCCACAAGGATCAGCACTACGTCGTGCAGAACGGCGAAGTGGTCATCGTCGACGAATTCACGGGCCGCCTGATGGCCGGCCGCCGCTGGTCCGACGGCCAGCACCAGGCGGTCGAGGCGAAGGAGCACGTGAAGATCCAGAGCGAGAACCAGACGCTCGCGTCGATCACGTTCCAGAACTACTTCCGGATGTACGCGAAGCTGGCCGGCATGACCGGTACCGCCGACACCGAAGCGTACGAATTCAACGAGATCTACGGCCTCGAGACGGTCGTGATCCCGACCAACCGCCCGCCGAAGCGGATCGACAAGCAGGACCAGATCTACAAGACGGCCAAGGAGCGCTACGACGCGGTGATCCGCGACATCCGCGACTGCTACGAGCGCGGCCAGCCGGTGCTGGTCGGCACGACGTCGATCGAGAACTCCGAACTGCTGTCGCACCTGCTGAAGCAGGCCGGGCTCCCGCACGAAGTGCTGAACGCAAAGCAGCACGAGCGTGAAGCGGCGATCGTCGCGGAAGCCGGCCGGCCGAAGCGCATCACGATCGCGACCAACATGGCCGGCCGCGGGACCGACATCGTGCTCGGCGGCAATGCGGAGAAGCAGGCGGCGTTCATCGAGGCCGACGATGCGATCCCGGCCGACGAAAAGGCGCGCCGCATCCAGAAGCTGCACGACGAGTGGGAAACGCTGCACGAGGAAGTGAAGGCCGCGGGCGGCCTGCACATCATCGGCGCCGAGCGCCACGAATCGCGCCGGATCGACAACCAGCTGCGCGGCCGTGCGGGCCGACAGGGCGATCCGGGCTCGTCGCGCTTCTACCTGTCGCTCGACGATCCGCTGCTGCGCATTTTCGCGGGCGACCGCGTGCGCTCGATCATGGATCGCCTGAAGATGCCGGAAGGCGAGGCGATCGAGGCCGGCATCGTCACGCGCTCGATCGAGTCCGCGCAGCGCAAGGTCGAAGCGCGCAACTTCGACATCCGCAAGCAGCTGCTCGAATACGACGACGTGTCGAACGACCAGCGCAAGGTGATCTACCAGCAGCGTAACGAGCTGCTCGAAGCGCACGACATCACCGAGACGATCACCGCGATGCGTCACGGCGTGATCACCGAAGTTGTTCGCCAGTTCGTGCCGGAAGGCAGCATCGAAGAGCAGTGGGACGTGCCCGAG
Organism: Arapaima gigas; assembly: GCA_900497675.1. Classification (NCBI taxonomy): domain Eukaryota; kingdom Metazoa; phylum Chordata; class Actinopteri; order Osteoglossiformes; family Osteoglossidae; genus Arapaima; species Arapaima gigas. Next base: position 26,658 of record UFQX01001339.1, on the reverse strand, counting down.
CTGGAAGAAGCGCTGCGCAACGACTGGCAGCTCGACCTCGCGATCCAGGAAATGGTGAACGAGTCCTCGTCGATCACGGCCGAGGAGATCCTCGACGCGGTGACGACGGCCGCCGACGAGCAGTACGAGGCGAAGGTCGCGCTGGTCGGCCGCGAATCGTTCAGCGCGTTCGAGCGCTCGGTGATGCTGCAGACGGTCGACCGCCTGTGGCGCGAGCACCTCGCGGCGCTCGACCACCTGCGCCAGGGCATCCACCTGCGCGGTTATGCGCAGAAGAATCCGAAGCAGGAATACAAGCGCGAAGCGTTCGAACTGTTCGCCGCGATGCTCGAGGCGATCAAGCAGGAAGTCACGCGCGTCGTGATGAACGTGCAGATCCAGTCGCCGGAACAGCTCGAGCAGGCCGCCGAGCAGATCGAGGAGCGTGGCGGTCACCTCGAGAACGTCGAGTACCAGCACGCCGATTACGCGGAAGCCGGTGCGCCGGTGGCCAACGTCGCGGCTGCCGCGGCGGCCACGGCAACCGCCGACATGGTCGGCAGCGCGATGACGCATAGCGGCCCCGGCGGCGAAATGCCGAAGGTCGGCCGCAACGACCCGTGCCCGTGCGGCAGCGGCAAGAAGTACAAGCAATGTCACGGGAAGCTGTCATGATCGACGGCGGCGCGCATCATGCGTGCCGCTTCGTTCGCAGCTTCGCGTGAGTGATGTGAGTTGCGGCGGCCCGCGCGTGCGGCCGCTGGTTCTTCCAATCGATGCCGGCGCATGCCGGCATTTTCCATCCGGCAGGTGTGCCCCATGGCTGTCAATTTTCCGTCGATCGATCCCGCCCAACTGCATCCTGTCGCCGGCGTCACGCTCGGCTGGGCGGAAGCGAACATCCGCAAGCCGAATCGCAAGGACGTGCTGGTCATCTCCGTCGACGAAGGCGCGACGGTCGCGGGCGTGTTCACCGAAAACCGTTTCTGCGCAGCGCCGGTCACCGTCTGCCGCGAGCACCTGGCGAAGGTGCGCGCAGGCGGCGCGGGCATTCGCGCGCTCGTCGTGAATACGGGCAATGCGAACGCGGGCACCGGCGAGCCGGGCCTCGTGAACGCACGCGAAACCTGCACGGAACTCGCGCGCCTCGCGGGCATCGAGCCGGCGCAGGTGCTGCCGTTCTCGACCGGCGTGATCCTCGAGCCGCTGCCGATCGATCGCCTGAAGGCCGGCCTGCCGGCCGCGCTCGCGAATCGCACGGCCGCGAACTGGTTCGACGCCGCGCAGGCGATCATGACGACGGACACGCTGCCGAAGGCCACGTCGCGCCAGGTGACGATCGACGGCCATACGGTCACGCTGACGGGCATCAGCAAGGGCGCGGGCATGATCAAGCCGAACATGGCGACGATGCTCGGCTTCCTCGCGTTCGACGCGAACGTCGCGCAGCCGGTGCTCGACACGCTCGTGAAGGAAGTAGCCGACCGCTCGTTCAACTGCATCACGATCGACGGCGATACGTCGACGAACGACTCGTTCATCCTGATCGCGTCGGGCAAGAGCACGCTGCCGGCGATCACGTCGACCGATTCGCCGGCCTATGCGGCGCTGCGCGATGCGGTGACGGAAGTCGCACAGGTGCTGTCGCAACTGATCGTGCGCGATGGCGAAGGCGCGACGAAATTCATGACGGTGCAGGTCGAAGGCGGCAAGAGTGTCGCGGAATGCCGCCAGATCGCTTACGCGATCGGCCATTCGCCGCTCGTGAAGACGGCCTTCTACGCATCCGACCCCAACCTCGGCCGGATTCTCGCGGCGATCGGCTATGCAGGCGTCGCGGATCTGGACGTCGACAAGATCGACCTTTATCTCGACGACGTGCTCGTCGCGAAGGCGGGCGGCCGCAACCCGGCTTACCAGGAAGAAGACGGCCAGCGCGTGATGAAGCAGAGCGAAATCACGATCCGCGTGCTGCTCGGCCGCGGCGACGCGCAGGCCACCATCTGGACGTGCGACCTGTCGCACGACTACGTGAGCATCAACGCGGATTACCGCTCCTGACCGGGAGCGTTCGAACGACATGGACAAGCTTGAACAGTTTCTGACGCGTGCCGAGGCGCTGCTCGGCCGTCTCGAGGGGATGCTGCCGCCCGCGCCGGCAGCGGTCGACTGGAATGCGGCTCACGCGTTCCGCTGGCGCAAGCGCCAGGGGCGCGGCTATCTGCAGCCGGTGCCCGCCGTGTCGTCGATCACGCTCGACGATCTGCACAACATCGATCGCCAGAAAGGGCTGATCGAACAGAACACGCGGCAGTTCGTGCAGCAGAAGCCGGCCAACAACGTGCTGCTGACCGGCGCGCGCGGTACCGGCAAATCGTCGCTGATCAAGGCGTGCCTGAACGCGTATGCGAACGACGGCCTGCGCCTGATCGAAGTGGACAAGGACGACCTGCACGATCTCGGCGACATCGTCGACCTGATCTCGCAGCGTCCCGAGCGCTTCATCGTGTTCTGCGACGACCTGTCGTTCGAGGAAGGCGAGTCGGGCTACAAGGCGCTGAAGGTCGCGCTCGACGGCTCGATCGCCGCGCAGTCGGACAACGTGCTGATCTACGCGACGTCGAACCGCCGCCATCTGCTGCCCGAGTACATGAGCGACAACGAGTCGTACAAGCATCTTCCGGATGGCGAGATTCACCCCGGCGAAGTCGTCGAGGAAAAGATCTCGCTGTCGGAGCGCTTCGGCCTGTGGGTCAGCTTCTATCCGTTCAAGCAGGACGACTACCTCGACATCGTCGGGCACTGGCTGCGTCATTTCGGCTGTCCGGATACGGAGATCGAATCCGCACGCGGCGACGCGCTCGTGTGGGCGCTCGAGCGCGGTTCGCGCTCGGGGCGCGTCGCATGGCAGTTTGCGCGTGACTGGTCGGGCCGCAAGGAGCAGGCATGAGCGCGGATCTCGCACAAGGCGCGGTACGCGCGCCCGACGGCCGCAAGGTGACGGAAGTCGCGGTCGGCGTGATGGTGCAGCCGGACGGAAGCTACCTGCTCGCGCAGCGCCTGCAAGGCAAGCCGTACGAAGGCTACTGGGAGTTTCCGGGCGGCAAGCTGGAGGCGGGCGAAAGCGTCGAGGACGCGCTTGCGCGCGAACTGCACGAGGAGCTCGGCATCGAAGTCACCGCCAGCCACCGCTGGCACACGCTCGAGCACGATTATCCGCATGCATACGTGCGGCTGTATTTCTGCAAGGTGACGGGCTGGACGGGCGAGCCGCACAGCAAGGAAGGGCAGGCGTTCGTGTGGCAGCAACTGCCGGTCGCCGTCGCGCCGCTGTTGCCGGCTGCGCTGCCGGTGCTGGAATTGCTCGAGAAGGAAGCCGCGTCGAACTGACGCCATGATGGCCTGCCGGAAAGGCGGGCCATATCACTAGCGGGCGGTGCTGCGCGCCGCTCAGCTGTCGCGGCGGCTGTCCGTGCCGTCTTCTTCCGACGAGGGGCCCTCGTCGGAAGATCCGCCGATCCGGTACTTTTCCGCGGCCCATGCGCCGAGGTCGAGCTGCTTGCAGCGGGCCGAGCAGAACGGGCGGAACTGATTTTCGGGCGTCCAGCGCACTTCGGCGCCGCACGACGGGCATTTCACAACGGTAGTCATACGAAAGCGATCCGGCCCGCGGCCGTTACAGATTGCACAGTGTCAGATGGAACGGCACGTCGATGTCCACCGCGCGCGGCCGCACATCGCCGTCCTGCATGGTGAACCGTACCCACAGCATGTATTTGTTCGCGCTCGCTTCCGGAATGACGCGCAACTCCGGCGGCACGCGCACCTGCATCAACTGGTAGGTGCGGCCGGACAGCATCTGCTGGTAGCTGCCCTGCATCGCCATGACCTTCGAAGCCTGGCCCGATTCGCGCGCGAGCCGCAGCACGATCGTCACCGCGTCGCGCAGCGGCAGCATCGGCAGGATCCACTTCGCGATGTCCTGGCGCCGCTGCTCGGCGGGCCACTGCTGCCATGCGTAGTACGACGGCAGGTCGAACTTGCACGTGCCGCCGGGAATCACCGCACGGCTGCGGATGCTGGCGAGCCACTCGTTGTCGACGAGGTGCTGCCCGGTCTTGCCCTGCATCTGCGCGAGATTGGCGAGTGTCTGCTCGATTTCGCCGAGCACGGCTTCGAGCGCGTTCTGCTCGATGCCCGGATTGCCGCGAAAGGGGGCGAGCGTCTGGCGCTGACGTTCGAGCTTCTTCATCAGATCCGATTTCAGGTCCGCGCGGCCCGTTACCTCGGCGATTTCGAACAGCGTCGTCAGCGCGACGTGGTGTTCACGCGGGTCCTCCTGAGCCAAAAAGAACGCGAAGCGCTCGAAGAGATCTTCGAGGCGCAACAGCGTGCGAATTCGCTCGTTGAACGGATACTCGTAAAGAATCAAGCGCGCTCGCCTCTTGGGTAGGGATTGAAACAATGCAGGACATTCTAATGCTCACTCTCTACCCTAGCAACGCGCCAATTTCGTACACCATCACGATCGGGCGCGAGGTTCAGCGCGCGGCGGCCGCAAACCCGAGATAGCGTTGGTGCAGTGCATCGACCTGTGCGGCGAGCGCGTCGGGTGTCGTCGCGTCGTTGACGATCACGTCGTCGGCCGCCGCGAGGCGGGCCTCGCGTGTTGCCTGTTTCGCGATGATCGCTTCGACCTGCTCACGCGTGAAGCCGTTGCGCCGCATCACGCGTGCGATCTGTGTTTCGACCGGGCAATCGACGACGAGCACGCGATCGCAGCGCGCCTTCCAGTTGCCTGACTCGACGAGCAGCGGCACGACGAATATCACGTACGGGCCTTGCGCTTCGCGTGCTTCGCGATCGGTCTCCGCGCGGATCAGCGGATGCGTGATCGCCTCGAGGCGCCGGAGCGCGGCGTCGTCGCTGAAGATCAGTGCGCGCATCTTCGCACGGTCGAGCGAGCCGTCGGCGGCAACGAAGCTGCGACCGAATGCCTGTTCGATCGCGGGCATCGCGAGACCGCGTGGTGCGGTGATGCGATGGGCGATCAGATCGGTATCGACCAGGGACGCGCCGCGGGCGCCGAACAGGTCGGCGACGGTCGTCTTGCCGCTGCCGATGCCGCCGGTGAGTCCAATTGCGAACATGTCAGCCTCCGAGCGCCGAATAGAACGGGGTGCCGAAAAACAGCGTCGCGACGCCGCCTGCCGCGAGGAACGGGCCGAACGGAATCGGCTCCTCGAAGCGCATGCGGCCGCGCCAGGTTGCAATGAGCCCGACGATCGCGCCCGTCACCGCGGCGAACAGCACGACCTGCGGCAATGCGGCCCAGCCCATCCATGCGCCGAGCGCGGCGAGCAGCTTCAGATCGCCGAAACCGATGCCCTCGATGCCGCGCAGCCATTTGAACAGCCAGTAGATTGACCACAGGAACAGGTAGCCGGCCACGGCCCCGATCACTGCCGAGCGCAGCGACGTGAACGTGCCGCCGAGGTTCAGCACGAGCCCGGCCCAGAGGAGCGGCAGCGTCATCGAGTCGGGCAGGTAGCCCGTCCGAATGTCGATCGCGCTCATCGCGAGCAGCGCGGCGCACAGGGCGAACGCGGCAAGCGCGGCGACGGTCGGGCCGAATGCCGCGAGTGAGCCGGCGGCGAGCAGCGCGCACGCGAGCTCGACGAGCGGATATACGATGCCGATCGCGTGGCCGCAGCGCCGGCAGCGCCCGCGCAGCATCAGAAAGCTGACGAGCGGGATGTTTTCCCATGCGCTCAGCACGTGGCCGCAATGCGGGCAGGCGCTGCGCGGGCGCCACAAATCGTAGCGCGGCGGGTAGCCGTCGTCGGGCGGGGCGCTCGTGTTGCCGGTCGCTTCATCGATCTCGGCCTGCCACGCACGCTGCATCATCACGGGCAGCCGGTGGACGACCACGTTCAGGAAGCTGCCGATGCAAAGGCCGACGACGACCGCGAACGCATACTGCAGCGCGGGCGGCAGCATTGCCAGCGCGAGCAGCGCGCTCTCGGGCGAATCGGTAACGGAGTACAGGGGCGCTGGCGTCATGAGCTCAAGGTTCGGACTAAAAGGCGACAGAATCGGTTGCGATGCTACACCACGTTGCCGAGCTGAAGGATGGGCAGGTACATCGCGATCACGAGGCCGCCGACGAGTGCGCCCAGTACGATCACGATCAACGGTTCGCCGAGCGCGGCGAGGGCATCGAGACGCGCGTCGAGCTGGCGTTCGCACAGCGCGGCGATGTCGGCAAGCATCGTGTCGAGCGTACCGGTTTCCTCGGCGACGGCGATCGGCTGCACGACGTCGTCCGGAAAGCAGCCGGCCGACTGCATCGCGTCCGCGAGGCGTGCGCCGCGCAGCACGCGGGCCGCGATGTGCGCAGTGGCATGCTCGAACACCGGATGGCCGGCGGTGCGCTCGAGCGTGGCAAAGGCGTCGGCGAGCGGCACGCCGGCGCCGAGCAGCGTCGCAAGCGAGCGGCACCAGCGTGCGGCCGCGTACCGGCTGAGCGCGTGACCCGCGAGCGGCGCATGTAACAGGCGCCGCGCGACAGCGTGGCGCAGCGGTGCCGACCGCCGCAGCGCGTGATGCGCTGCCAGCCCGACTGCCGCCGTACCGGCAGCGAGCCCGCCGCCCCATGCCGACAGCGCGGAGGACAGTGCGAGCAGCGCGCGGGTCGGCGCCGGTAGTGCGGCGCCGAATCCGTCGAAGATCTGCCGGAACGTCGGTACCACCCACACCATCAATGCGACCGAGATCGCGAGCCCGAACAGGATGACGGCCGCCGGGTACGCGAGTGCGGCCCGCAGCTTGCGCCACTGCGCGTCGGTGCGCTCGCGGTGTTCCGCGACCCGCGTCAGCACGATGCCGAGCGAGCCTGACGCTTCGCCGACCTCGATCAGCTGGCGATACAGCGTGCCGAACTGGGATGGATAGCGTGCGAGCGCATCGGCGAAGCGCCGGCCGCCGACGATTTCGCGGGCGAGACCCGCTGCGATGCGCGGCAGGCCATCGTGTGGCCGCGTGCGCGCGAGCATCTCGAGCGACGGCGCGAGCGGCAACCCGGCCTGCAGCAGGCTCGCGAGCTGGCGCGTGAAGCGCGTGACGTCTCGCGCGCTGGCCGTTGGCGGCCGGGCCGGCCCGCGAACGTCGAGCGACAGTACGGCGATGCCGTCGCGTGCGAGCGCGGCGCGTGCGCTCGCGGCGTCGAATGCGATAACGGTCCCGCGGCGCAACGTGCCGTCGCGACGGCGGCCGCGCCACGCGAGGCGGGTTTCGCGCGGCGGCGTGCGCATGCTCATGCGGCAGGAGTCGCGGTGAGGGCTTCCGCGATGCTCGTCGTGCCGTCACGGACGCGTGCGAGCGCCGCGTCGCGCAGATTGCGCACGCCTTCGGCCGCCACGCATTGCGCGAGTTCGCCAACACTCGCCCGTGCGACGATGCGTTCCGCCAGCCCGGACGATACCGGCATCGTCTGGTGCAGGCCGATACGGCCGCGATAGCCGATGCCGTGACAGGCCGGACAACCTCGCGCGACGAACGGCCGCCATCCGGTTGCGAGGGCAGCCGGGTCGCAGCCGGCCTCGCGCAGGACGGGCACAGGCGCGTCCGAATGCACGCGGCAGGCGGTGCACAACCGCCGGACGAGGCGTTGCGCGGTGACGAGGTGCAGTGCGGCCGCGAGGTTGTACGGCGCGACACCGATGTCGAGCAGCCGCGCGACGGCGGCCGGTGCGTCGTTCGTGTGCAGCGTCGACAGCACGAGATGGCCGGTCTGCGCGGCCTTGATCGCGACGTCGGCCGTCTCCGCATCGCGAATCTCGCCGACCATGATGATGTCCGGATCCTGCCGCAGGAGCGCACGCAGTGCAGTCGCGAACGTGAGCCCGGCCTTTTCGGCGACACCGACCTGGCTGATGCCGTCGAGCTGGATTTCGGCGGGATCCTCGACCGTGCAGACGTTGTGCGCGTCGCGATCGAGCATCTGTAGCGCGCAGTAGAGCGACAGCGTCTTGCCGCTGCCGGTCGGACCCGTGACGAGTACGAGGCCATGCGGTGCGCGTATCGCGGCCTCCATCGCGGCTGCTTGCTGCGCGTCGAAGCCGAGGCGGGCGAGCGTGAGGTCCGGTGGCATGGTTTCCAGCCGCCGCAGCACCAGCTTCTCACCGAACAACGTCGGTAGCGAGCTGACACGGTAGTCGCCGCGCGTACCGCCGTCGATCACGATGCGAAGCCTGCCGTCCTGCGGGAGCCGCCGCTCGGCGATGTCCATGCGCGCAAGCACCTTGATCCGTGTGACGAGCGCGTCGCGCAGATGAAGGGGCGGCCGCGCATGTTCGTGCAGCACGCCGTCGATGCGCAGGCGGATGCGCCAGCCGGCTTCGAATGGTTCGACGTGGATGTCGGATGCGTCGCGTACGCGAGCCGCGTGAAGCGTATCCGTCAGCAGCCGCACGGCCGGCGCATCGTCGAGCTGAGCCGCGTCGAGCGCGCGTGGTGCGGCGGCGGGCGACGCATCGGAGTGGGCGGGCGGCTGCATGCGCAGCGGCGCCCCGGGAGGAGGGAAATGCATGTGAGCCGGCACGCTGGCCGCCTGTTGACCGTGACCAGCAGATGGTCGCGCGTCGCGGGCGGCGCCGGCAGTCGGCCGTTCGGCTAGCGCCTGGTGGCGCGCGCGGTGCGCGAGCCGCGCGGCTTGAAGAGCTTGACGGTGCGCACGGCCTGATCGTCGCTGCGCATCACCTCGAGCATCACGTCACCGATTTTCAGGCACACGTCGTCTTCCGGAATTTCCTCGAGGATTTCGAGCACCAGGCCGTTCAGCGTCTTCGGCCCGTCGGTAGGCAGCTTCAGGTGCAGCCAGCGATTCAGTTCGCGCAGCGGCATGCTTGCCGAGACGATGCATTCGCCGTTCTCGTCCCAGCCGCCCGCGCGTTCGCTGCGCGGCATCGACGTCGTGAATTCGCCGATCAGCTCCTCGATGATGTCTTCGGGTGTGACGAGCCCTTCGAGCTCGCCGTACTCGTTGACGACGAGCGCGGTCCGCTGCCGCGTTTCCTGGAAAAACTGGAGCTGCTGCACCACCGGCGTGCCGGACGGCACGTAGTACGGTTCGGCGAGCAGCGTGCGCAGCGTCTCGCGGTCGAACTCCTGGTTGTGCAGCGCGGTCAGCGTCTTGCGGACGTGCAGCACGCCGAGCACCTTGTCGATGTCGCCTTCGTAGACGACAAGCCGGTTGTGATAGCAGGTCTCGAGCTGGTGCACGACGTCGTCGAGCGGCGCGTAGAAGTTGAGCGATTCGATCTGGCGGCGCGGCACCATCACGTCGTCGACCGTGATGTTCTCCAGGTCGAACAGGTTGAGCAGGATGCTGCGGTGCTTGGTCGGCATGAAACTGCTCGACTCGAGCACGATGGCGCGCAGCTCGTCAGCCGACATTCGCTGGTCGCGACCCTTCTTCGTGTTGATGCGCAGCACCCACAGCACGCCGTTCGCGAGTGCGTTGACGAACCAGACGACGGGCTTGAACACGCGCATCAGCGGCGCGATCACGAGGCTCGCGGGCAGCGCGATGCGTTCGGGGAACGTCGCGCCGACGATTTTCGGCGCGATTTCGGCGAACACGATGATCAGGAAAGCGACGATGCCGGTCGCGATCGACAGCGCGACGTTGTTGCGGCCGAACGTATGCAGCGCGAGCGACGTCGTCAGGACCGGGATGATCGTGTTGAACAGGTTGTTGCCGATCAGGATCACGCTGAGCAGCAGGTCAGTGCGCGTGAGCAGCCCTTGCGTGGTTTTCGCGCCGAGTGCGCCCTGGCTGGCGAGATGCTTCAGCCGATGGCGGTTGAGCGCCATCATCGCGGTCTCGGAAATCGAAAAGAAGCTGGAACAGAGGAGAAGCAGGAAGACGGCGCCGAATTGCGCCCATAAGGGAATTTGGTCCACGCGTTGGAAGGGCAGTGAAGGACTGGGATGGAAGGAATATAGCAGAGGCTGGCGACCGCGATGTGTCGTGCGCGACACAAGGGGTCTGCGGCGGCCGGGCAAAAAAAAACCGTGCACGAAGTGCACGGTTTTTTCAAATCTGGTCGGGGTGAGAGGATTCGAACCTCCGGCCTCTACGTCCCGAACGTAGCGCTCTACCAGGCTAAGCTACACCCCGATTTTTGCTCTTCGGACTTCGCCGTCTTCGTTAAGAATCGCTGCGTCGTCACAAGCAAGAACGTAACTATAACGATGTTTTTTCTAAAAGGGAATACTTTGATGAAGAAAATTTTCGAGACAAGGTATCGCTTCGCGTTCGCGGCGTGTTTACGACTGCCGCGACGTCGAGTATGAGCACAACCCGAGCAGGCTTTCCTTGTAGATCGAATCGGGGAACGCGGCAATCGCAGCGGCTGCCGCCTGCGCTTCCTGGCGTGCGCATTCGAGCGTGTGATCGAGCGCACCCGAACGCGTGATCGCTTCGAAAATCGTGTCGAAGCGATCGGTGCCGCCCTGTTCGATCGCCTCGCGTGCGAGCGCCGACTGTTCGGGCGTGCCGCGTTCGATCAGATAGATGAGCGGCAGCGTCGGCTTGCCTTCGCGCAGGTCGTCGCCGGCATTCTTGCCCATTGCCTCGGCCGTGCCCGCATAGTCGAGCCAGTCGTCCATGATCTGGAACGCGGTGCCGATCCGGCGGCCGTATTCGGCGGCGGCGGCCTCGGTCGGCGCATCGGCGCCCGCGAGCACCGCGCCCAGGCGTGCCGACGCCTCGAACAGCTTGGCCGTCTTGTAGCGGATCACCTGCATGTAGCGCGTTTCGTCGACGTCCGCGTCGTGCATGTTGAGGAGCTGCAGCACCTCGCCTTCCGAAATGATCGTCGTCGCTTCGGACAGGATCTCCATCACGCGCATCTTGCCGACGCCGACCATCATCTCGAACGAGCGCGAGTAGAGGTAGTCGCCTACCAGCACGCTCGCCGCGTTGCCGAACAGCGCATTGGCGGTCTGGCGGCCGCGGCGCAGCTCGGATTCGTCGACGACGTCGTCATGCAGCAGCGTGGCCGTGTGGATGAACTCGACGACGGCGGCCAGCACGTGCCGCTGGTGCGACGTCTCGCCGAGCGCGCCGGCGACGAGCAGCAGCAATGCCGGACGCAGCCGCTTGCCGCCCGCGCCGATGATGTACTCGGCGATCTGGTTGATCAGCAGCACATCGGACGCGAGGCTTTGCCGGATAACGCGATTCACCTGCTCCATGTCGCTGGTGATCGGAGCGAGCAGGTGGGCGGCGCTGAGGGTGGGGGAGGCGGTGGACGACGACATGATGATGGAATTGGGTGATGCGGCGGATTATAAGTCGAATCCGCGATATGCCGGTCTGTCAGACGTACCAGCGGCGCGATTTTGGCCGTCCGGCAGAGGCCCGCGCGCGGCAATCGTCGATCGGCTTTGACTTGGGTGCTAAGCCCATGTATAATCACGTGTTTTCCGCGCGTGGTGTGCGGAAAAATTGGATCCAGAGTGAGGTTCTCAATGTACGCGGTCATAAAAACCGGCGGCAAGCAGTACAAGGTTGCCGTTGGCGAAAAACTCAAAGTAGAACAGATACCGGCTGACATTGACGCTGAAATCACGCTCGACCAGGTTCTCGCAGTGGGCGAAGGCGAATCGATTAAGTTCGGTACGCCGCTGGTCAGTGGGGCTTCCGTCAAGGCCACCGTTGTGTCGCACGGTCGTCATGCCAAGGTCACCATCTTCAAGATGCGTCGCCGGAAGCACTACCAAAAGCACGGCGGCCACCGCCAGAACTACACTGAGCTGCGCATCGACGCGATCAACGCGTAAGCGCCTCGGTAAAGGAGCAATCAGATGGCACACAAAAAGGCAGGCGGCTCTTCCCGGAACGGCCGCGACTCCGAGTCGAAACGTCTCGGCGTGAAAGTGTACGGCGGCCAGGCAATCAATGCCGGCGGCATCATCGTGCGTCAGCGCGGTACGCGCATGCACGCAGGCGAGAACGTCGGCATGGGCAAGGATCACACCTTGTTCGCGCTGGTCGACGGTCACGTCAAGTTCGCGACGAAGGGCGCGGACAAGAAGCATCTGGTCATCGTTGTCCCGGCGGCTGCCTAAGTTCAGGCACCCACGGGCTTCGTAGCCGAAAGGCCCCGCAGTCTTCGCGGGGCCTTTTTTTATTTGGTCGCCGGGCGCGTGTGCGTTCGGGCGGCCATCGCGCAACCGGCGTACGATCGGCCGAACGGCAGATTGTTCAAGCGCGCCGGCGCGCGGCACAATAGCGGAAATACTGGGCGGAGTGACGAATGAAGTTCATTGACGAAGCACGAATCGAAGTCATCGCCGGCGACGGAGGCGATGGCAGTGCGTCGATGCGCCGCGAGAAATTCGTCCCGTTCGGCGGGCCGGACGGCGGCGACGGCGGCCGGGGCGGTAGCGTATACGCGATTGCCGACCGCAACATCAACACGCTGATCGACTACCGTTACGCGAAGAAGCACCTGGCGCGCAACGGCGAAAACGGGCGCGGATCGGATTGCTACGGCAAGGGCGGTGACGACGTCACGCTGCGCATGCCGGTCGGCACGATCATCAGCGACATGGATACCGGCGAGCTGATCGCCGACCTGACCGAGCACGACCAGCAGGTGATGCTTGCCCAGGGCGGCGCCGGCGGGCTCGGCAACCTGCATTTCAAGTCGAGCACGAACCGTGCGCCGCGCCAGAAGACGGACGGCAAGCCCGGCGAGCGCCGCATGCTGAAGCTCGAGCTGAAGGTGCTCGCCGACGTCGGCCTGCTCGGCATGCCGAACGCAGGCAAGTCGACGTTCATCTCGTCGGTGTCGAACGCGCGGCCGAAGATTGCCGACTACCCGTTCACGACGCTTGCGCCGAATCTCGGCGTGGTGCGCGTCGGTCCGAGCAAGAGCTTCGTGATCGCCGACATCCCGGGGCTGATCGAGGGCGCCGCCGAAGGCGCGGGCCTCGGCCATCAGTTCCTGCGTCACCTGCAGCGCACCGGCGTGCTGCTGCATCTGGTCGATCTCGCGCCGTTCGACGAAAGCGTCGATCCGGTGGCGGAAGCGACGGCGATCGTCGGCGAGCTGCGCAAGTACGACGAGGCGCTCTACGAGAAGCCGCGCTGGCTCGTGCTCAACAAGCTCGACATGGTGCCGGAGGACGAACGCAAGGCACGGGTCGAGGATTTCCTCGAGCGCTTCGAGTGGGACGGCCCCGTGTTCGAGATCTCGGCACTGACGGGCCAGGGTTGTGAAGCGCTGTGCTACGCGATCTACGACTACCTCTCCGAGCATTCGGACGCGCATCGCGCCGCGGAGGCGGAAGATCTCGCGGCAGACGTGCGTTTCCGCGATGCGCCGCCCGCCAAGGGCGACGCAGCGCCGGGCGACGACGCCTGAGCGATTCCGGAACGCGCCGGGCATGCCGCCCGGCGCCGGCGTTCAATCGCGCCCGGTCGGAAAGGCAGCAGATACAGGAGACAGTGCAGGATGCGTTCGATCATCGCGGATTCGAAGCGATTGGTGGTGAAGGTGGGCTCCAGCCTCGTGACCAACGACGGCAAGGGGCTCGATCATGCGGCAATCGGCCGTTGGGCGGCTCAGATCGCCGCACTGCGCGCCCAGGGCAAGGAAGTCGTGCTCGTCAGTTCGGGCGCGATTGCCGAAGGGATGCAGCGGCTCGGCTGGAGCAAGCGACCGCGGGAAATCGATGAGTTGCAGGCTGCAGCCGCAGTCGGCCAGATGGGGCTCGCGCAGGTCTATGAAAGCCGCTTCACCGAGCACGACATCCGCACCGCGCAGATCCTGCTGACGCATGCCGACCTGGCGGACCGCGAGCGTTACCTGAATGCGCGTTCGACGATGCTGACGCTGTTGCGACTTGGCGTCGTGCCGATCATCAACGAGAACGACACGGTCGTCACCGACGAAATCAAGTTCGGCGACAACGACACGCTCGGCGCGCTCGTTGCAAACCTGATCGAAGGCGATGCCCTGATCATCCTGACCGACCAGTCGGGGCTGTTCACGGCCGATCCGCGCAAGGACCCGAACGCGACGCTCGTTGCGGAAGCCAACGCAGGCGCGCCGGAACTCGAGGCGATGGCCGGCGGCGCGGGCTCGAGCCTCGGCCGTGGCGGGATGTTGACGAAGATCCTCGCGGCGAAACGCGCCGCGCACAGCGGCGCGAACACCGTGATCGCGAGCGGCCGGGAGGCCGACGTGCTCGTGCGCCTGGCGGCCGGTGAGGCGATCGGCACGCAACTGATCGCACGTACCGCGCGGATGGCGGCGCGCAAGCAGTGGATGGCCGACCATCTTCAGGTGCGCGGCCATGTCGTGATCGATGCGGGCGCGGTCGAGAAGCTGACGGCCGGCGGCAAGAGCCTGCTCCCGATCGGCGTGATCGACGTGCAGGGCGCGTTCGCGCGCGGCGAAGTCATCGCATGTGTCGGCCCCGACGGGCGCGAAGTGGCGCGCGGGCTCACGAACTACAGCAGTGCGGAGACGAAGCTGATTCACCGCAAGCCGAGTGGTGAGATCGAATCCGTGCTCGGTTACATGCTGGAGCCGGAATTGATCCATCGCGACAACCTGGTGCTGGTGTGACCATTCGAGCCGGTTCCGGCCGTCAAACGAAAAAGCCCGCGTGATGCGGGCTTTTTCATGCGACGAACGGGGCGCGGCGGGCGCCGCGCGCCGTCAGCGCAACTGGCTCATCGCGGTGCGGTGAAACCGGATGTTCTCCAGGATCTGCGCGGTCGAGCCCTGCGGCATCTTGTTCGCGCAGAAGTAGTCCTGATAGAGCGCCGAATGGTAGGCATTCAGCTCGCCGTTCTCGATGCGCCGCCAGTCGTTCTCGACGGTGCGGTCCCAGCCGTCGTGTTCCGAATTCAGGCCGGCATACTGGCGCCATTCGTAGGTGTCGCAGCGGATGCCTTCGTAGTTCACGTTGCGCGCGCCGGCCGGGCTCGTGATGACGACCGCGTAGCGCACGACGCCATCGGTGCCGACCGCGAGCGACTTCGCGTCGACGAAGAACTTGAGCGGCGTGTTCTGCGATACGTTGAACGGCAGGAGGTCGCCCGTCTGCGGCAGCGGCGGCAGCGAGTCGACCGTGTTTTCCTTCCACGTGCCCTGGCGGTCCAGCAGATACACGAACTCGCTGTCATCCTTGTTGGTGGGTGTCTTCGAATTCGCGCAACCTGCCAGCGTGGCGACCGCGGCAATCGATGCGAGCGCGAGAGCAATCGCTTTCAATATGCATTCCTCGTAAAAAAAGGGCGCGACACCAAGGTCGCGCCCGGTCATGCAGTTCGATTCGTCATTTGCCGACGATCACGTGGGGCGGCATCTCGTCGAGCGTGCCCGCTTCCACTTCGATCTCCGAACAGACTACCGATGTGTCGACAATCGTCAGCGTCTGCTGGGCCTCCACGCCAATGACGCGCGGATAGCGCGACAGACGCGGCCCACGCGGCTTCTCGGCTCGCTGCGCCGGGCGGCGCAGGAAGCGCGACAGTTCCGTCAGCGCCAACTGATAGACATCCCGCTTGAACTCGATCACCGCATCGAGCGGCACCCAGTACTCGTTCCAGCGCCACGCATCGAACTCCGGGTGGTCGGTCGCGCGCAAGCAAATGTCGCAATCGCGTCCAACCATCCGCAGCAGGAACCAGATCTGCTTCTGGCCGCGGTAATGACCGCGTACTTCGCGTTTAATGAACTTGTCAGGCACCTCATAACGCAACCAGTCGCGTGTGCGGCCGATTATCTTGACGTGTTCCGGATGCAGGCCCGTTTCCTCGTGCAGTTCCCGGTACATCGCCTGCATGGGGGTCTCGCCGTACTTGATCCCACCTTGAGGAAACTGCCAGGAATGCTCGCGGAGCCGCTTGCCCCAAAACACCTCGTTGCGCGCGTTCAAGAGGATGATGCCGACGTTCGGGCGAAAGCCTTCACGATCCAGCATACAACCACCTTCGAATCCTTTAAAATTGCTTTGATTATAAACAGATAACGGGCGCTGCGCACCGTGACGGAGCGAATCCGCGCGGGGCACACCGGCTGAATTGTCCCTGATTAGTCTGCTACGTCATCTGCGCCATCGTCGTCCGTCGCGCGCAGCTTTTTCACCTTGAAACTTTTTCGGGCGCCCCGCCTGGGGGCGCCGTTTTTGGAACCGTCCGCATGAAAGCTTCCCGTTTCTTTATCGGCACCCTGAAAGAAGCACCCGCCGACGCAGAGATCGTCAGCCACAAGCTGATGGTGCGCGCCGGCATGATCCGTCGCGTCGCCGGCGGCATCTATAACTACCTGCCGGTCGGCCTGCGTTCGATTCGCAAGGTCGAGGCGATCGTGCGCGAGGAAATGAACCGGGCGGGCGCCATCGAGCTGCTGATGCCGGCCGTGCAACCCGCCGAACTGTGGCAGGAATCGGGCCGCTGGGAGCAGTACGGCCCCGAGCTGCTGCGCTTCAAGGACCGCAAGGACAACGACTTCGTGATCGGGCCGACGCACGAGGAAGTCATTACCGACATCGCGCGCAACCAGATCAAGAGCTACCGGCAGATGCCGGTGAACTTCTACCAGATCCAGACGAAGTTCCGCGACGAGATCCGTCCGCGCTTCGGCGTGATGCGCGGCCGCGAATTCATCATGAAGGACGCATACTCGTTCGACAAGGATGCGGCCGGCCTGAACGAGTCGTATCGCAAGATGTACGACGCGTACGTGCGCATCTTCACGCGCCTCGGCCTCGAGTTCCGTGCGGTCGCGGCCGACAGCGGCTCGATCGGCGGCAACTTCTCGCACGAATTCCACGTGATCGCGGACACCGGTGAAGACGCGATCGCATACTGCCCGACGTCCGAATTCGCGGCGAACATCGAGGCGGCCGAAGCGCTGCCGCTGACGCCTAAGCGCGCGGCGCCGGCCGAAGCGATGGCGAAGGTCGCGACGCCCGGCAAGGCGAAGTGCGAAGCCGTCGCCGAGCTGCTGGCCATCCCGCTCGAGCGCACGATCAAGTCGATCGTGCTCGCGACCGACAACGAAGGCGCCGAGCCGACCATCTGGCTCGTGATGCTGCGCGGCGATCACGACCTGAACGAGATCAAGGTGTCGAAACTGCCGGGCCTGAAGAACCACCGCTTCGCGACCGAGCAGGAAATCGTCGAGTGGTTCGGCACGCCGCCGGGCTATCTCGGCCCGGTCGGCACGAAGAAGCCGGTGAAGGTGATCGCGGACCGCACGGTCGCGAACATGAGCGACTTCGTCGTCGGTGCGAACGAGGTCGACTATCACATCGCGGGCGTGAACTGGGGCCGCGACCTGCCGGAGCCGGACGTCGCCGACGTGCGCAACGTGAAGAAGGGCGACCCGTCGCCGGACGGCAAGGGCGTGATCGACATCTGCCGCGGTATCGAGGTCGGCCACGTGTTCCAGCTCGGCACCAAGTATTCGGAAGCGATGGGTGCGACGTTCCTCGACGAGTCGGGCAAGCCGCAGCCGATGCTGATGGGCTGCTACGGCGTCGGCGTCACGCGCATTCTCGGCGCGGCGATCGAACAGAACTTCGACGACCGCGGCATCATCTGGCCCGAGTCGATCGCGCCGTTCGAAGTCGTGCTGTGCCCGATGGGCTATGACCGCAGCGACATGGTGCGCGAGACCGCCGACAAGCTGTACGCGGAACTCGTCGCAGCCGGCATCGACGTGATCCTCGACGATCGCGGCGAGCGCCCGGGCGTGATGTTCGCCGACTGGGAACTGATCGGCGTGCCGCATCGCCTCGTGATCGGCGAGCGCGGCCTGAAGGAAGGCAAGATCGAGTATCAGGGCCGCCGCGACGCCGAAGCGACGCTGCTGCCGGCGGATGCGGCTGCGGCGACGGTCGCGGAGAAGATCCGCGCCGCGCTCGCGCGCTAAGCGCACCGACCGGGGAACGCGGTGGAATACACCTTCCTGTCGGCCACCGTGCTCCTGGTGCTGATCACCGATCCGCTCGGCAACATCCCGCTGTTCATTTCGGCGATGCGGGATGTGCCGCGCGAGCGGCGCGTGAAGCTGATCCTGCGCGAAGTGGGGATCGCGTTCGTGATCCTGCTGTTCTTCATGCTGGTCGGCGACCGCTTCCTGCGGATGATGAGCCTCACCGACCTGTCGCTGCGGCTCGGCGGCGGCATCGTGCTGTTCCTGATCGCGCTGCGGATGATCTTCCCGCATCCGGACGGCGCGCTCGGCAACGATCCGCGCGCAGGCGGCGAGCCGTTCATCGTGCCGCTCGCGATTCCGGCGCTCGCCGGGCCGTCCGCGCTCGCGACGGTGATGCTGCTGACGTCGCAGGGGCCCGGCAAGATGCTCGAGTGGGTCGGCGCGCTGACGGTCACGATGATCGTCTGCGCGGTGACGCTGGTGCTGGCCGAGCGGATCCAGCAATGGATCGGCGAGCGGACCGTCGCGGCATTCGAGCGGCTGATGGGCCTCGTGCTCGTCGCGATTTCGGTCGAGATGATGCTGGGCGGCGTCCGCGCGTTCGTGCACCAGCTGTAGGGCGCAGGCGGCGCACACGCAAGCTGCCAAAAAAAGCGGCGCTCCGGGAAACCGGAGCGCCGCTGTCTATTTATATAGTGCGGAGCGGGGCGCTCAGACGTTCGCGGTCAGCGCGCGGATCGTCGGCAGATTGCGCCAGTAGCCCTTCGCGTCCATCCCGCAGCCGAACACGTAGCGGTCCGGCACCGAGAAGCCGCAGAAGTCGGGGTGCAGCGGCTTGGCCTTCGCGAGCGTCTTCTCGCACAGCACGGCCGACATGAAGCGCTTGGCGCCCATGTCGAGGATGCGGTCGCGGATCGCGGCCATCGTCTCGCCTTCGTCGAGGATGTCGTCGAGCACGAGCACGATCCGGTCCTTCACCGATTCGCGCGGCGCGACGCGCCAGTGCATTTCCGGGCTGCCCTGCGTCGTGTTGCGGTAGCGGGTCAGGTGGATGTAATCGAATTCCAGCGGGAAATCGAGATGCGGCAGCAGCATCCCGGTAAACACCGCGGCGCCGCCCATCACCGAGAGAACGAGCGGGAACGCGTCGCCGATCTCGGCGCGGATCGCGTCGGCCATCTTGGAGATCGACGCGTTGACGGCGTCCGCCGAGACGATCTCTTCGGAGTGGTTGAAAATGTGGAGGGCTTCTTCGCGGTTCATGTGTTCTGGCGGGCAGTCGGTATACAAATAAGAATGAAGCAGAACGGCGGGCGCGCGCTACAGCAAAAACCCGCGCGCCGGCCGATGGGCGGAATCAGCGCATGCCGGGCATCATGCCCTTCAGGCCGCGCATCATCTTCTGCATGTTGCCGCCCTTCAGCTTCTTCATCATCGTACGCATCTGATCGTACTGGTTCAGCATCCGGTTGACTTCCTGCACCGGCACGCCCGCGCCGGCTGCAATGCGGCGCTTGCGCGTCGCCTTGATGATCTCGGGTTTCGCGCGCTCGGCCGGCGTCATCGAGCTGATGATGCCTTCCATCCGGCGGATCGACTTCTCGGCCTGGCCCATGTCGGCGCCGGCCGCCGCCTGCTGGAACTGCGCAGGGAGTTTGTCCATCAGCGACGACAGGCCGCCCATGTTCTTCATCTGCGAGATCTGCGCGCGGAAATCGTTCAGGTCGAAGTCGCCGCCTTTCTTGACCTTGTCGGCGAGCTTCTGCGCGGCCTGCACGTCGACACCGCGCTGCGCCTCCTCGACGAGCGCGAGGATGTCGCCCATGCCGAGGATCCGGTTCGCCATCCGGTCGGGGTGGAATACCTCGAGGCCGTCGAGCTTCTCGGCCACGCCGACGAACTTGATCGGCTTGCCCGTGACGTGACGCACCGACAGCGCGGCGCCGCCGCGCGAATCGCCGTCGAGCTTGGTCAGCACGACGCCGGTGAGCGGCAGTGTGTCGTTGAACGCCTTCGCGGTGTTGACCGCGTCCTGGCCGAGCATCGCGTCGACGACGAACAGCGTTTCGGCCGGCTTCAGCGTGCCGTGCAGCGCGGCGATTTCCTGCATCATCGCCTCGTCGATGCCGAGGCGGCCGGCCGTATCGACGATCAGCACGTCATGGTAGTGGCGCTTCGCCCAGTCGACGGCCGCGACCGCGATGTCGACGGGCTTCTGGTCCGGCGTGGACGGGAAGAAGTCGGCGCCGACCTGTTCGCTCACCGTTTTCAGCTGCATGATCGCGGCCGGGCGATACACGTCGCACGACACGGTCAGCACCTTTTTCTTGTACTTCTCGCGCAGCAGCTTCGCGAGCTTGCCGGCGGTCGTGGTCTTGCCCGCGCCCTGCAGGCCGGCCATCAGGATCACGGCGGGCGGCGTGACCGCGAGGTTCAGCTCGGCGGCCTTGCCTTCGTAGTCGCCGCCGATCACGGCGGTCAGTTCCTTCTGGACCACGCCGACCAGCGCCTGACCCGGCGACAGGCTGCTGATCACTTCTTCGCCGAGCGCCTTTTCCTTGACCTTGGCGATGAATTCGCGGACGACCGGCAGCGAAACGTCGGCCTCCAGCAGGGCGAGACGCACCTCTCGGAGCATCTCCTGCGTGTTCGCCTCGGTAAGCCGGGCCTCGCCGCGCAGCGTCTTGACGACGCGCGCCATCCGTTGAGTGAGATTGTCGAGCATGGGGAGCGATGGACAGTGGGGCCCGAAGGCGCGGCGGAACCGAACAAAGGGAGCCGTCGCGGGAAGGGGGCCTAGTGTAAACTTCGAACATGGATATTGTACTGTATGCCCTCACCGCATTCCTGTACGGCGGCCTCGCCGTCGCAGGCTGGCGCACGCACCGCCAGGGCGCGACGCCGCTCGTCGCGAGCGTGCCGGCCGTGCCGGTTCCCGCGTCGGCCGCGTCCGGGATGAGCGGGGCCGGCCGCGCGCTGCTGTTCGCCGCGCTGGTCGCGCATGGCGTGCTGCTCCACACGACGATCTTTCCGAACGATGCGATGGTGTTCGGCTTCGCGTTTGCGCTGTCCGCGATGTTCTGGCTCGGCGCCGGCATCTACTGGATCGAGAGCTTCTTCTTCCCGCTCGACAGCCTGCGCCTGCTGGTATTGCCGCTCGCGTGCGGCGCGTCGCTGCTGCCGCTCGTGTTCGGCGGCGTGCGGGTGCTTCCTTATGCCGCAGCGCCGCTGTTCAAGCTGCATTTCCTGATCGCAAACATCGCATACGGCCTGTTCGCGATCGCGGCGCTGCACGCGATCCTGATGCTGATGGTCGAGCGGCGCCTGCAGTCGCTGAGGAGCGGCGGGCGCGACGGCTCGACGGGCTGGATCGCGAGCTGGCTCGAGACGCTGCCGCCGCTGCTCACGCTCGAGAAGCTGCTGTTCCGCCTGATCGGCGCCGGCTTCGTGCTGCTCACGCTGACGCTCGCGTCGGGCATCCTGTTCAGCGAGCAGGTCGACGCGCGCGCGCTGCGCCTCGACCACAAGACGGTATTCGCGATCCTGTCGTGGCTGATGTTCGGCGGCCTGCTGGTCGCCCGCAAGACGTCGGGCTGGCGTGGCCGTGGTGCCGCGCGCTGGGTGCTCGTGTCGTTCGCCGCGCTGCTGCTCGCGTATGTCGGCAGCCGGTTCGTTTTCGAGGTGCTGCTGCACCGTTCCGTGGTTTGAACGCAGGTTTCCGATGCGACAGATTCTTCTCCTGATTCTTCTCTTCTTCGCGGGTTCGTGGATCGCGCGCAAGCTGCGCCAGGCCCAGGAGCACGCGCAGGCGCGCACCGGCCGCGGCGCCGGTTACGACGGTACGCCCGGCGCCGGCGGCGCGGGTTCGGGGCGCCCGAACGGCGACGCGCGGGCGTTGCCCGAGCCGATGGTGCGCTGCGCCGAATGCGGCGTGCATGCGCCGAAGGGCGACGCCGTCGCCGCGGG
Source organism: Arapaima gigas (assembly GCA_900497675.1). Taxonomy (NCBI): domain Eukaryota; kingdom Metazoa; phylum Chordata; class Actinopteri; order Osteoglossiformes; family Osteoglossidae; genus Arapaima; species Arapaima gigas. Next base: position 4,741 of record UFQX01001339.1, on the reverse strand, counting down.
CGGCGAATACTTCTGCAGTGCCGAGCACGCGCAGCGCCACGCCGCGCGTACGAGCGGTCAAGACGCACGATGAGCGACGCGCGGTTGCTGTCGGTTGACTCGGACGGCTGGGTGCGCGAAGCGCGCCATGCGCCGTCGCCGAACTTCGAGGTGCGGCCCGCAGGTGCGGTGCCGACGCTCGTGGTCGTCCACAACATCAGCCTGCCGCCCGGCGAATTCGGCGGTGACGCGATCGAGGCGCTGTTCCTGAATCGTCTCGACTGCGATGCGCACCCCTATTACCAGAGCCACCTGCGCGACGTGCGCGTGTCCGCGCACTTCCTGATACGCCGCAACGGCGAACTCGTGCAGTTCGTGTCGTGCGACGAGCGCGCGTGGCATGCGGGCTCGTCCGAGTTCTTCGGCCGGGCGCGCTGCAATGATTTCTCGATCGGCATCGAGCTCGAAGGCGCGGACGACGTGCCGTTCGACGACGCGCAGTATGCGACGCTCGCGGCGCTCTCCCGCGCGCTCGCCGCTCGCTACCCGGTCGACGCATTCGCGGGGCACTCGGACGTCGCGCCGGGCCGCAAGACCGACCCGGGCCCGCATTTCGATTGGCAACGCTTCGCGAGCGATGCCGGTTTTTCCGCCGAATACTTTCCTTTCCGTCAGCACTGATCGCGGGGTTTTTTGACCGGAGAAAGTTTTTTCTCCGACCAATGCCTTGCCGTGTCTGCGCGTGAGCGATGTCAAGACCTCCATCGCAAATTATCCGTTTGGACGTCCTCCGAATGTCCACTATACTTGGTGCCAGTTGAGCAGTTCCGCACTAGATATAGTGTGTGTCGCAGGGGAAACCCGAGCGGCACCGGCCGGCGGGCAACGCCGGCGGACAGGGTTCTCAGGGCGGCGCGTCAGGCCGGGCGGTCCGGGCGTCGCAATCAGCGCAGCGAACATCGACGGGGCAGGGTACACATGACGAAGCACACGACCGGATCGGTTGTCGCGCATCGACCGAACCGGCTTCCCCGGCGCATCGCTCGCCTCTTACCGCTCGCGCACCGCGTTGCGCAGCGTTCGTTTTAATCCGCGGTTCTCTCCGCACCATCCAACACCAGGAGCTTTGCACATGCAAACCACCGACAACGCGACGTCCCAGTACGAGAGCGCCTCGAGCCGTCCGCTCGGCGGGACCGAACAGGGCGCGAAGGCGCTCGCGCCGCAGGCCACGTTCGCCGACTACAAGGTGATCCGCCGCAACGGCAGCGTCGTCTCGTTCGAACCTTCGAAGATCGCGATTGCGGTGACCAAGGCTTTCCTGGCCGTCAATGGCGGGCAGGGCGCGGCATCGGCGCGCGTCCGCGAGCAGGTCGAGCAACTGACGCACAACGTCGTGCGCGCGCTCGTGCGCAGCCGCCCGAACGGCGGTACGTTCCATATCGAAGACATCCAGGATCAGGTCGAACTCGCGCTGATGCGCGGCGGCGAGCACAACGTCGCGCGTGCGTACGTGCTGTATCGCGAGAAGCGTCACCTCGAGCGCCAGCATGCGGGCGAGGAAGCAGCGGCAGCCGGCGGCGAGGCGAGTACCGGCATCAACGTCGTCGACAACGGCGTCACGCGTCCGCTCGACCTGAACGCGCTGCGCGCGCTGATCGTGTCGGCATGCGACGGCCTCGGCGCTGCGGTTAACCCTGATCCGATCGTCGCCGAAACGGTGAAGAACCTGTACGACGGCGTGCCGATGAGCCAGGTCTACGACTCGGCGATCCTGGCTGCGCGCACGATGATCGAAAAGGATCCGGCATACAGCCAGGTCACGTCGCGCATCCTGCTGCACACGATCCGTCGCGAGATCCTCGGCGAGGAAGTGGTCCAGGCCGAGATGTCGACCCGTTACGCGGAGTACTTCCCGCAGTTCCTGAAGCGCGGCGTCGACGCCGGCCTGCTCGACGACAAGCTGCTGCAGTTCGACCTGAAGCGCCTCGGCGAAGCGCTCGACGCGAACCGCGACCTGCAGTTCGGCTACCTCGGCCTGCAGACGCTGTACGACCGCTACTTCCTGCACGTCGAGGGCACCCGCATCGAAATGCCGCAGGCATTCTTCATGCGCGTCGCAATGGGCCTGTCGCTGAACGAGATCGACCGCGAAACGCGCGCGATCGAGTTCTACAACGTGCTGTCCAGCTTCGACTTCATGAGCTCGACGCCGACGCTGTTCAACTCGGGCACGCACCGCTCGCAGCTGTCGTCGTGCTACCTGACGACCGTCGCGGACGATCTCGACGGCATCTATGAAGCGCTGAAGGAAAACGCGCTGCTGTCGAAGTTCGCCGGTGGCCTGGGCAACGACTGGACGCGCGTGCGTGCACTCGGCTCGCATATCAAGGGCACGAACGGCAAGTCGCAAGGCGTGGTCCCGTTCCTGAAGGTCGTCAACGACACGGCCGTCGCGGTCAACCAGGGCGGCAAGCGCAAGGGCGCGGTCTGCGCGTACCTCGAATCGTGGCACCTCGACATCGAGGAGTTCCTGGAGCTGCGCAAGAACACGGGCGACGATCGCCGCCGTACGCACGACATGAACACGGCGAACTGGATTCCCGACCTGTTCATGAAGCGCGTGATGGAAGGCGCCGACTGGACGCTGTTCTCGCCGTCGACCTGCCCGGACCTGCACGACAAGTTCGGCGCGGAATTCGAGGCGGCTTACACGGCTTACGAAGACAAGGTCGCGCGCGGCGAGATCAAGCTGTTCAAGAAGATCCCGGCGCAGCAACTCTGGCGCAAGATGCTCGGCATGCTGTTCGAGACGGGCCACCCGTGGATCACGTTCAAGGATCCGTGCAACGTGCGCTCGCCGCAGCAGCACGTCGGCGTCGTCCACTCGTCGAACCTGTGCACGGAAATCACGCTGAACACGAGCGACACCGAAATCGCGGTGTGCAACCTCGGCTCGGTGAACCTCGTCGCCCACCTGGTGAAGCAGGCCGACGGCAGCTACGCGCTCGACCACGACAAGCTGAAGCGCACGATCAGCGTCGCGATGCGCATGCTCGACAACGTGATCGACATCAACTACTACGCGGTGCCGAAGGCGCGTAACTCGAACCTGAAGCACCGTCCGGTCGGCCTGGGCATCATGGGCTTCCAGGACTGCCTGCACCTGCTGCGCACGCCGTACGCGTCGGAAGCGGCGGTCGAGTTCGCCGATCGTTCGATGGAAGCGGTCTGCTACTACGCGTACTACGCGTCGACCGAGCTGGCCGAAGAGCGCGGCCGCTACTCGAGCTACCGCGGCTCGCTGTGGGATCGCGGCATCCTCCCGCAGGACACGCTGAAGCTGCTGACGGAAGCACGCGGCGGCTACGTCGAGGTCGACACCTCCGAATCGCTCGACTGGACGTCGCTGCGTTCGCGGATCGCCTCGCACGGCATGCGCAACTCGAACTGCGTCGCGATCGCGCCGACGGCGACGATCTCGAACATCATCGGCGTGTCGGCCTGTATCGAGCCGACCTTCCAGAACCTGTACGTGAAGTCGAACCTGTCGGGCGAATTCACGGTGGTGAACGAGTACCTGGTGCGCGACCTGAAGGAACGCGGCCTGTGGGACGAAGTGATGGTCGCCGACCTGAAGTACTTCGACGGCATGCTGTCGCGCATCGACCGCATCCCGGCCGACCTCCGCGCGATCTACGCGACCGCGTTCGAAGTCGACCCGACGTGGCTGGTCGAAGCGGCATCGCGTCGCCAGAAGTGGATCGACCAGGCGCAGTCGCTGAACATCTACATGGGCGGCGCGTCGGGCAAGAAGCTCGACGAGGTCTACAAGCTCGCATGGCTGCGTGGCCTGAAGACGACCTACTACCTCCGCACGATGGCGGCGACGCACGTCGAGAAGTCGACGGTCGCACACGGCGCGCTGAACGCCGTGCCGACGAGCGGCGGTTCGAGCAGCGGCGGCGCGCAAGGCGCGGCTGGCGGCTTCGGTGCGGCAGGCGGCGATGCGTCGTCGGGCGCGGTCAACGCGGCACCGGCACTCGCACCGGTCGAGGCAGATGGTCCGGTGTGCACGATGCGTCCGGGCGATCCTGGCTTCGACGAATGCGAAGCGTGCCAGTAACGCGGTGCGCCTGACCTGGGAAGCAGGTCAGCGCGGCGCACACGACGACCGATCGAGGTTGAAGTGTGCGCCGCTCTCAACTAAAAAAATGATAAGGAATCTGTAACGCGGCACCTGCGTTGCAGGCAGTGACAAGCGATCGAAACATCCCCGACGACGTCGCGTTTCGATCAGCGTTCGATGCGTCGAGCGCACCTCGCGATACACGCGCGACACACGTCGCGCGCTGCATGAACGACGATGCGTTGCTCAAAGTGTTGTATCGAGGTCGCAACGCGAATCGAAAAAAGGATTTTTCGTGAGCGAACCCTTTTATCGCTCAGGAAAAGATGGTACAAACCGTTCTAAATTGATGGTGAGAATTTATGCTCAACTGGGATGAAGAGAAGACTGCCGTAACTCCCGCGAGCGGAGCGCAGCAAAACGCGATGCGCACCTCCGCAGGAACGGCTGTCGGACTGCAGGCTGCAACGCCTGCCGCCCATCAGGTCCGCGACATTTTCGAAGGCGATCTTGCGGTGCCCCCGCAAGCATCGGCTGTTCCCGCCGGCGGTTCGGAAGCGCGGGTCAATGTCGCCGACAAGCGCATCATCAACGGCCAGACTGACGTCAATCAGCTGGTGCCGTTCAAGTACA
>UFQX01001338.1:0-56693 GCA_900497675.1 Arapaima gigas | reverse complement strand
TGTACTGTAGTATCGGTCCCCCCAGTCTGTACTGTAGTATCAGTCCCCCCAGTCTGTACTGTACTGTAGTATCAGTCCCCCAAGTCTGTGCTGTACTCCAGTATCAGTCCTCCCAGTCTGCACTGTACTGTAGTATCAGTCCCCCAAGTCTGTGCTGTACTCTAGTATCAGTCCCCCCAGTCAGCACTGTACTGTATTATCGGTCCCCTAAGTCTGTGCTGTACTCTAGTATCAGTCCCCCCAGTCTGCACTGTACTGTAGTATCAGTCCTCCCAGTCTGTACTGTACTGTAGTATCGGTCCCCCAAGTCTGTGCTGTACTCTAGTATCGGTCCCCCCAGTCTGTACTGTACTGTAGTATCAGTCCCCCCAGTCTGTACTGTACTGTAGTATCGGTCCCCCCAGTCTGTACTGTAGTATCAGTCCCCCCAGTCTGTACTGTAGTATCGGTCCCCCCAGTCTGTGCTGTACTCTAGTATCAGTCCCCCAAGTCTGTGCTGTACTCTAGTATCAGTCCCCCCAGTCAGCACTGTACTGTATTATCGGTCCCCTAAGTCTGTGCTGTACTGTAGTATCAGTCCCCCCAGTCTGCACTGTACTGTAGTATCAGTCCCCCCAGTCTGTGCTGTACTCTAGTATCAGTCCCCCCAGTCTGCACTGTACTGTATCAGTCCCCCCAGTCTGTACTGTACTGTAGTATCGGTCCCCCCAGTCTGTACTGTACTGCACTGCACATGTAAACCAGCCAGCCGACAGACGGCGCTATTTGCTCATTACGTTTCCTCCTCTTTAATGGTTTATTAATCGATAACCTTTAGAAATAATCGACGAGCACTAATAGACAACACGATCGGCGCTAAATATTTCAACAATAGTTGACATTTCAAGCGGAGTGTAGAATGAATAACCAGCCCTTTACCAGATCGCCTAACGATCATATATGACGGGCATGAATATAAGTCGGCTTTATAAAAGTGAAAAAGCGAAACCGAATGAAGCACGTGTGACAGGTTCGAGGGTGTTCGAATAGTAAAACAGAGTAACTATTGCAATTATGCTGCCTTCCAACATTTACTCCTCGGGGGAAAAAAAACTTGGAAAGCGGGAAACTTGTAAATCAAACACACGATGAAAGGTTTAACTCCAAAACTGCCCGAATAAAATTATTTGAATTATGCACTATTAATCCACCACAGACACGTGAGTGGACGGTGACGAAACGTCTGGTGTTGCCTGATTGGCTGTTTTTTTACACATATTTTAATATCATTGGTCGGTTTCAGTGACTGGTTGGTTGTCAAGAGGTTGTCGGTTCGGTTGCCCCGAACAGGAAGTTTTATGTTTACTTTACATTAACTTTAGCGAGCGGCAAGTCGAGGAAGTATTGAACTCCCGGTCCTACGGCGGTTCTCATCTTCTTTAAAACTTCCTCACGGCCGACCTGAATCCACGTAGCAGAAAAACGACGCAGAACCGACGTTTTCATTTTTCAACAGTGAGTAAAATGCGATTTCAAGAGTTTGTGTTGTGTCTCGTGAGCCGGTGAAGAGCGGACAGTTTCGGTCAAGCTAGCGGCTAAGCTAACTTGTAGCGGTCAATTTATGGTTTTTAATAACCAGGATCTCGCTGTTTCTTTGTTTCTGTTAGTTTCGGTGGCTCAATCCATTATCCCGGAATACGTTTTTATTAGTTTATTTCTACATGAATGGCTGATGACCGCACAACAGGTTTCCACCGTGTGACTGTGCTCCTTTCTGCCAGAGTCCATCTTTTGAAGAAACTGTTTCTTGAACAGAACAATATTATCTGGTTATCTGATGCACAATGGAACAAACTCTTCATTGAGCCATAAATCCTGAGTGAATGGACTTGAAGGTTCTCCCACAGACCATTATGTCAGCACTACCGCTAAGGTGTGTCACATATTGAGGCTTTTGAGTTTATGGATGTAGAAGTCAGGGTGGGGAGAAGGAACTGGAGCAACTTTTTAACCATCTTGACCTTTCTTCTCTCTGCCCAAGGTGGCCTGGCCAGCAGGATGACCACGTTGACCCACCGTAACCGACGTGCTGAGCCAGCGGCACAGAAGCGGGACCAGGACGAGGATGTTGGCCGGGGTGGCTCGCCGGAGGAGGAGGACGAGGAGGATTCCAAGGACCTGCGCCTCACACTGATGGAGGAGGTCTTGCTCCTGGGTCTGAAGGACAAAGAGGTACTATGCTGCCTGTTTATCTTTTTCCTGTTTTGCTGACAGGGACTTATCTTCTTTTGGACTCCTGACAACATTCTCCCAATTCAGTTATTTATTGTGTTTATTCATTTAGCTGGTACAGTTACAACCACCTCCTTACAGTGATTCACCAGTTTACACATTTAGATGGTTTTTACTGCTTTAGATCCATCCACTTCCTTTCAATCAGGACAAAAATTGCATTTTTTTTAGCGACTAGTTTGAGTCGTATGGGAAAATGGTCAGCTGTAACAGGGACACCTGCTTTGAGCTGATCTGAGATCACTTCCAACAGAAAGGGCTCTGTTGGAATGCAACCTGATATTGTACCACAAAGGTTCCCTGCTTAGTGAAGAGTGGAGTTCTTTGCTAGCAGATGTTTCAAACCTCAGTGTAATTTGCACAACTGGTTAATAAATTATTACTGATGGAATAGCGTACTGAAAGTGTCTGATTTAGCTGTTATGATAGTTTATGGTCAGTCTGAACGTGTGCTGTTCCCCAAAGGGCGTCATTGTTAACTGTGTCTGCTGGGCCACTTGAGTGTTCACTGCAGTTTTACCTGGGGAAATAAAGACCCTGGTAACACACCCTGTTTAACTGGCTGAGTGACACTGAAGGGATTTAATGTTATTTGCCTTTAAGCTGTGTCCAGACTCCTCCATGGTTGTGCTAACTACGTAGTGCTGTGGTTCATAACCCTGGATGTCATTGTAAAGTGGCACCGTTACACTGTATTTATGTAAGTAAACAGTTTTTGTCAGTTGTGTTAATATTATGCCAGTTGTTTTCAATGTGTAGTGGAAAAAAGTGTATTCTTACTGCTTAACTGACCATGTTTCACTCCATTTACACCCACGAACACTTCAGTCTCAAGGTAGATCTATGTTTCACACCCTGACAGTCCGCATGTTGCTTATGAACTCTTGTTTGCAGCACCTCATGTCTTATGGTTTGCTCTTAGTGGCTTTAGTGTATAAAAGTCTTTTGGGTGTTTCTGCTTCAAAGATTCACACTGAGCCTGGGGAGAATCTTGCTTTTGAAAGCTGTGACGTGGCAAGCAGCTGCCCTTTAGGTGTCAAGTTTCTGCTTTTGCATGTTTGTTATACTAAGATCATCTTTGCTTTTGTTGCAAGAACATTAATACTGGAAAACTGAATGACTGTCATCTCTGGTTTCGTCAGTGTCAGGATGTGGCGTAGAAGTGGACACATACAGGAAGGTTTTCTGTCACCCTGTTTTTCCAGTTGACCGGTTCATTAAGAAAACCGGTCGCTCCACTTGTAGTTTTAGTGTGAACATTCTTTCAAAAGGCCTTGATTGTAATCTGCTGCAATGTGGTATGATCGGTTTTCTCGCTTCTCCGAAGAGCAGTCAACTTCAGACATGAGCCATGCTTGCTCAGGTCACCTGTTGTATCTTCAGTTGACAGTCAGAAATGAAATCCTCTGTAGTTTCATAAAGATATATAGTTTCATATAAGTGTATAGCTATAGGACATCTGATTTATGGTTATTTAAAGAGAAGACATCTAGCAGCCAGTTTTCAGTCCTGCTGCATGTTTGGGCACACTTTCCCTTAAATGCTTCCTCCATGCTGTAAAAGGACTACTCATTAAATCGTGGCACGGCTGACATCAGAGCTGGTTAAAGTACCTGTGTCCGGTAACAGCGGTTCTGCATCCTGTTCTGGACTAGGGCTCCTCACCCAGTGTCAGCATCTTGGGCAAACTTCCTCAAGGGTCTTGCGCAGCACATTTGAAATGTGTAAAGCAAACACACAGGCAGGCGGAGGTGCTGGCTTGCCGATAGGTGAAAAACTTGAGGGCAAGAATAAAAGGCCAGCGCAACCTGCGTGTTTCTGTAAGCTGCTATTCAGCGTAATTGTATTTCCAGAGTCTTGCTGAGCTTTTCTTAGTTGGTGTTTCCAGAACAACTTGCTGTGCTTATGAGACATACCTGTGTAGTAGCAGCTATTGCACAAGTCTCAAAGGAAGCTGGCTGTCAGCCAGGAAGGTGTGTTCCCTCTGCTGCCCAACAGAATTCCACATCCCACACTTTGTGAATTAAACGTCACCAGTGTGAACTTAACTGGTTCCAGTGTTTGACGCTAGCTACCCAGCTCACCCTGTCAGTGTCAGCAAGAAGTATGAGGAAAATTTTCCTTTGACCCATGCCTAGTCTTGCAGTCATTGTAATATATTAAGCCATGAAACATGTTTATAATAAAGTAATGTATGGAAATCAGAGGAAAATAATACTGGTGCTGTACAGGGCTCACAATTTGTGCAAGATTTTTATGCCTAATGTATGGATTGATACGGTAACTTATTTGTTGTACCCTTTTCTCCTGTCCCTCCAGGGTTACACATCCTTCTGGAATGACTGCATCTCGTCGGGCTTGCGGGGCTGCATCCTCATCGAGCTGGCGCTGCGGGGTCGCATCCAGCTGGAGCCCGCCAGCATGAGGAAGAAGAAGCTGTTGGATCGCAAGGTAACACACGCCCGTTTAGGTGTGGTGTCTCCCCCCCTCCTCCCTTACATTTACATGTATTCGTTACGTTACTGTTTATTTAACTGACACCTTCCGCTGTGGAGGATGAGGAGTGCCACGTAAAAACCAAACAAGTAATCTGTAAATCATTAAAGCAAACTGAAAAAGCAAAACTAAATAGGAGAAAATAGAAAATAGAAAAAGGACTTTGGATCGCAAATGAAAGTGTCACGTGCTCATACACACGGTTAAGCCAGAACCAAAGAAAAGGCCAAAGGGGAAAAACAATGTTTGTAAAAGGAGACAGGTAACATGCAAAGTGCCGAATCAAAAAGCAGATTGGAAATCCGAACATCTAAGACAGAATGCACAAAATAGTAAAAGTGAAGCATTAATAGGAAGACGCCAGTTTCGTTTGACATATAAACTTATCTTTTTACAAGTATTTATAGTTTTCTAGTTTATCAATATACTGATTTATTTCTGTTTTTTCTTTTACATTATTTGATTTTCTAATTTACTTTTTCTGTTTAGTTAGGTTTAACAAACTACTTGTTTACGTGGCACTCCTGGTCTTCCATATTTCTCTAAGGCAATTTATAATGTTTGTGCACCAACCTACTTAGGATGATTTACTGGTTTATGCAGCTGGGTCATTTTTACTGTATCAGCTTAGGGTAAATGCCTAGATCAGGCAAACTACAGCAGGAAGGGGGAATTGAACCCAAGTCCTTACGGTTGCAGCTTGAACCGCTGTGGGACGTGATCGTTCGGGTTGGCTTGGTGTCAATTCAGGTTCTTCGTTCAGTCCTACAGAACTGAGTGAAGAACACAAACCTGCTGGGACTGGAACCTGTGACCTCCAGGCTGTAAGATGGCCCCTTGGCAACAATTAGGAGCGAGAAATGTGTGGAAATGTGTTTGGAAGCAGGCCAGCCAGTCACTCTATTGCTCACACACAGACACACACACACTGGCAGTTGCTCACCACGGGGGGGCACAGTAGCACAGTGTGTATGTATTGCTGTTTCTCAGAAAGACAGCAGAGTGAGCGTGGGAGCTGTTCAGAAGTGTTTTATGGGCAGACCGTTCTCGTAGCTCCGATAAAAGGATTGCAGTCCAAGCCACATTTGACTGAATTGCCTCACTAGGATCATCAGTTTGATCCCAGACAACTTGGACTGGGAAGTTTGGGATCGCTTCTCGTGCCCCTGCAAAATTAAATAAGTGGCTGCGCATGTAGCTGGAATGAACGTTCTCGGGCATCTGGAGCTGCTTGCAGCTTGACGCACAGAGGAGCATCACTGTGGGTTTGTGTCACTGCCCCCCCTCCAGGTGCTGTTCAAGTCAGAGGCCCCCACGGGAGACGTGCTGCTCGACGAGGCCCTTAAACACATCAAGGCCACGGAGCCCCCAGAAAACGTGCAGAGCTGGATCGAGCTGCTCACAGGTGAGATGGGCAAAGACGCCGTACCTTAATGCTGCACTGGAGAGTTCTGTCATAATCACATTTTAATTTGGTAACTGCTGAGGACGGCTGTGCTGCGGAAAGGCGTACAGCGGGTTTCCGACTACCAGCGGGGTCCTGTGGTACCGTGTGTAGCTTATTCAGCTGTATTGTCTTGTACTTTACGTTTGGCCACACTTGTATATGCATTGCTGAAAAACCTTGTTGTCTGAAGTCACACACTAAAGATGACAGGGCTTATGGGAAAACTACGGGTAAGAGACAGACCACTGGGAAGCACGTTTTGTTTAAAAAAATAAATAAATAAACAGCTAAATTCTTAATTAATAATAGTTTCCTTATTTTGCTACGGCTTTCTGTTTGAGACAGTTTTCCCCTGTTTGTTTGGTGTTTTACTCAGTCCACGCTGAGTAAATGTTATATTTGTTCTATTTCCTGATGTCTCGGGGGCTCAACAGGTTTTGTAGTTGTTCCAGCTGCTTAACTAACTTTTCTTTTCCACAAACTGTGTTTGATGTCCACAATCGACGTCACACGTTGTTTCATTTGTTTTAAAGCACTTGGTTATTTCAAGCTTTAGTTGATAAAGCTTTTCTTCTACGCTCAGCACAAATTTAACCACCCACACATCTGCAGCTCACTTCCTCTTCACTTCGCTTGCTCACTTTTGGAATAAATACGCAGGAAAATGAGGGAGAACTGCACAGTAAGCACTTCCAAAACGGAGCATGTGATCCAGCTGAGGCAGGATGAAGATCACGGGGCGAATGGGGATCGCGCGCTGGGTTCCTCTGCAGTCGGCTGCAAAACGTTAACGCGTCGGGAGAAGTCGCACATGACCTCATTCGCGCTGCAGCAGGACAGAATGCATCGCGGTGTTAACAGGCTTCTCAGTCGACAAACCAACTGTGTTGCTAAAAAAAAAAAACCATTTGTAAGCCAAAAACGTGAAAGGCAGCTGTGTTTGCGGAGGGAACTGAGGTGCCACTGTTGGTCCTTGCACCGTCCCGTATGGCATCAGACGCTTTCGGCGCCATTCAGGATGTTTAGAGTCTGTCTGGGGTGTTAGAGCACCTGCTCCATTTCATTATTGTTCAATGGTGGGGCAGCGCGGTGGCTCTACAAGGAACGCTGCTGCCTCACAGTGCCTGGGCTGGACGGGAGCAAGGTGAAATCCAGCTCAGTTTGTGTGGAATTTGCATGTTCTCCCCATGTCTCTTTGGACTGTGGGAGGAAACCCACACACGTGTATTTCACGTTAATTTGTCACTGTAAATTCCACGTGTGTGGGGTCACCCTGCCATGGGCTGTTTCATGGCTTTGTGCTTGTTGCTTCTGGGATGGTCTCCCTACTCTGGGTTGAACAGTTATGAGACCATGTGGTGGAGTTAATATGAACGATGTTCTCTATCAGACGAGCGACGAAGCTGCGTTCTGCTGTTCTTGCCGAGGCCACATGGTTTGTTTGTGTGTTTTTTTTTTTTTTTTTTTTTTNCAAGAATTGTGGACAAATGTCTTTTACTAACAGTGAATGTGTCCAAGGAGGTTTGTTTTTTTTTTTTTTTTTTTTTTTTTTAAATCTTTATTTTTCTCCCTCTCTTTGTGTCTTCTGTACGGACCCACTCTGCTCCAGGAGAGACGTGGAACCCCTTGAAGCTGCACTACCAGCTGCGCAACGTACGCGAGCGGCTGGCCAAGAACCTGGTGGAGAAGGGCATCCTGACGACGGAGAAGCAGAACTTCCTGCTGTTCGACATGACCACGCACCCGATCACCAACACCACGGAGAAGCAGCGCCTGGTGAAGCGCGTGCAGGAAAGCCTGCTGGACCGCTGGGTGAACGACGTGCACCGCATGGACCGGCGCATGCTGGCGCTCATCGTGCTGGCGCACGCCTCGGATGTGCTGGAGAACGCGCTGACGCCGCTGTCGGACGAGCAGTACGAGGTGGCGTCGGCGCGCTCCCGTACCCTGCTGGACAGCAACCCTGACGTGGAGGGTGCCAAGGCACAAACCACCGAGATGATCTGGGCCGTCTTGGCCGCCTTCAACAAGGCCTGATGGGACGTAGCTGTGGGCAGAGCCTCGTTCCCTGTGACTGACAGCCCAACGGAGCAAGTACACGTAGTGTCACACAGAAATCACACGGGTCCCGGGTGTAACCAGGACCTTCCAAAGCCACCGCCTTTTTTTTCCTCAGGTCTGAGGTGTTGACCGTGGACTCGATGCCTGTTTATCCGTTTCTCCCTCTCCAGCTGGCCGCCTGCTTTCTCCACTCCCTTTCCAGGCCGGGGTGCTTTAACCGCAAACGCGGCCGCGGCTCTGAGGATCTAGAGCAGCGCATCACAGAAACGCCTGACAACGGTCTGACAAACAGACCCACTTTGTCCTCATTTATTAGACTATCTTTTTCCCCCCCAGATTTTTAATATATCTATTTTTTTTTTTTTTTTTTTTAATCAGGTGAGGAATGAATATTAGCCAGTCGGTCTATTTAATTTGTAGCAGCTTGGGGGGGGGGGGGCATCTTGGTTTCACGAAGGATAATTGCATTTGTCTGTATGTTTGTCACTTGTTTGTTTGACCTAATCACCAAACTTTTCAGTGTCATTTTCAACCCCCCTGGCTGTTCAACCCTCCTGTACCTGAGATGGTGAAGGATGGTGTCTGTTGAGAGAAATTTTTATTGTATTTAGAAGAATTATATGATACTGTTTTGTATTCTGAACATGCAAAAGTAGAATCATTATATTTTGTAAAACATATATATGTTGACCAAGGGGTGTGGAAATATTAGACCTTTTATAAGTAATGAGGCGTGGGTTTGATTTTGTCACCACACCAGTGTGCTGAGGGGTGTAAAATGTTCTGCACTTTTGCTGCTTTAGGACGTCAGTTTAGCATCTTCACATCTACACACGTCTTGGCCGGCACTGTAAGTAAGTAAGTGTGTTTTGTCCAGACTGGTGTTTGTGAGGTGGAGCAGTTTGTCATTTTACTGTAAACCTGGTACTTCTCAGCATTTGTTTGTTGTTTATGCCATGGTTGATTTTATAAAATGAAAGTTGCACATTTACACCTTGTGTTCTTGCTGGAGTGCTGGTGCTGCCTCCTGATTTTAGCCAAGGTTCCTCAACTGCTCTTCTGGGTGTTTTTGGTATAAAGGACAGTGACATGTGGCGTGAACATGGTCAGACATGTAAAAAAAAAGAAAAAGAAAAAATGTGTGTGTCGTTTCGTGTGTTCCAGTGGCACCCAGTCCCAGGCGTCGCCCCTGTAACCATTCTGAGCTCCATGCTGACGTCTGGCAGCTAGAAGCCATCGGCGTCCTTGAGAAGCGCCGCTCCTGCAGCCGTCCTCGCTAGGCCCCAGGGACAGCAGCACAGGGCAGGTGACGTCCGCTCCTGGTGCTTTAAGCAGTAATACCACGGCACAGGTGCAGGTGTCACTTGGGGGCATGGGCTTCTGTTGTGTTGAGCCGTTTCTCATATTTCAGATTAGAAGAAGAAACCAAAGATTTTCCATTTTCTCACTTTCAGTTCAACAAAGATCTTTTTGGGTTTTTTTTTTTTTTTACCAGAAAAAGTCAAGCTGGAGCAACGTTGTGTAGTGTTGGCTGTACTTTTTTTGTTCGCCATGAGGTGGCGCTAAATGATTCCCCTTCCAGAGTCATGAACGTATGTTCGGTGGAAAAACTGAAACGAGGGTTTAGGACCAGTTTACCTTTGCTGTAGTTAATCAGGTAAATATGATGGTAAATGTTGAAGCCCCTGAAGGTGTAAAACTTCACCCCCTCCACCTCCCCCCAGCTTTCTACGCTCATACTTGTCATCCGTGGGTCCTTGGGAGGGAAGATACACACACGAAGTGACCAGTTCACCTGAAACGCACACCTTTGGACTGCAGGATGAACCTGGAACAGATGACTGAAGTTGAGCAGAGGCCGCGCTGTGGAGCCACGCGGGGAGTCGTGCCAAACACCTGCAGCACCTTCATCACTTGCCCTCTGCCCCGACACCACTGAGGACCACAGAGAGGGGCCTGCTGGGTAATGGACCCCTGCTGTGTTGTCTGCACCTGCTGACCCTGACCAGCTGTGTTATGAGATATGGCCCCAAACTGCAGTGGTCTGGAACCTGTCCTGGAAACATGGTGGGGGGGGGGGGGGGTCTGCTCTTTACAGGGCAGCAATGCATCATGGGGGGGCTGTCCNAAACGGGGGGGGGGGGGGGGGGTCTGCTCTGTACAGGGCAGCAATGCATCATGGGGGGGCTGTCCCATACAGACACTCACGTTATGGGTGGTTCTGACGGAGAGATTCACCTGAAACACGTATCTTTGGACTTCGGCACCACGCACGTTTATGAAATGTGGCCCAGTAACCGTGTTTACGAAGAAAACAGGAAGAGTTTAATAAACACAAATCTTTCTCCTCACGGGTGGGCCCGCCAGCGATGTTTCCAGAAGTCTGTTTTCATGTACAGGTTAAATGATCGCTCTCGGCTGCTGTTACTGTGAACATGAATTAAAATTAACCGCGTTTTATCGCTGTTCAGCTCAGGCTCCTCCCACTCGCGTCCCGCAGGCTCAGGCGGCGGTCGCTTACCTCGTTTCCATGGAGACGTGCTCCTTCTCACAGCGACGCCCGCGATTGATCAACAGGAGCGCAAGCGCTGAGTGCGGAGCTTCGTTGTCCCCCCCCGCCACGACAGAGCGGGACTCGATCGATAGTATAGCACACACACACACACTTCCATATGCTCCTCTGATTCTCTCATCTCAGAATCTGAGGTTTGGTTAAAATCAGCTGTGGGTTTGATGTTCCGGGATGGACGTGTGTTCTGTACTGTCCGTCACACTCGGGGCGGCGGCGGGGGAGAGACCCCTGAGAGGGGTAAACGCGAGTGGTAACCATGTGTTGAGGTGTGAAAACTTCCGCGAGAAGAGTAATATGGGGGGCACTTTTCTGTGTTTTTTTATTTATTTATTTATCTATTTATTTATTTATTTTTAAAACAACTGTCCCCTTCAGTGTGGGGGGGTCCAACCTCTGCCCCCCCCAAGGGAAAACGCTCCACCGCCTTTTGAATTGGCCGCTATGCGACTCCGTGATGGGGGGGGGGGGCTTCAGGTTATGTTTAAACGAGCCCCTCTCCTCTACATTACAATTTCCTCGCAGTGGGTGACCACTTTTACCGCGGTGCTCATGTAAATAAGGTAAATCACTGATGTCTCCAGTGGTTCTCGTGGCTGTTTGCAGGCCCTCGGTGGTCCTAATTGTTCTTCTCTGGCACACTGGTGGTTGGAGACTCGCACCGATACTCAGTAGTACTCACTGATATCATTGCTCCTCTTTGGTACTCATTTTTCTCATTGATACTTGTTGTGCCCTTTGGTATTTATAGATACTAGTTGGTTCCCATTGTTCCTCTCTGGTCTTCCTCTAGTCTTCCTCCTTTTTCCTCAGTGCTACTCACTGTCCTGATTTGTCCTCACTGGTGCTCACTTTATTCAGTGGTACTCATAGGTACTCACTGTTCCTCAGTGGAACTCACTGATGCGCCCTGATCCTCAGGTACTCAAAGGCCATCATCAGTACTCAGTGGTATTCACTCCCCTTCACTGGTACTCGGTGGTAATGACTACTGGTTTACATGTGACTGTCAACACAGGCTGTTGAAAAGTGACTGCGATGTTCTGAACCTTCCAGCCGTTTGAGTACCTCAGTGTCGAGTATTCGTCTTTTATTCTGAGATGATGGAAAGGAGACGAGCTTCAGCTGCACTGAGGGCTGTTCGCTGCGGAGCTACTTTAGTCCCACTCGACTCGGGGGGGAGTTGTATGAATTTGCGAGATCCGGCCGGAAATAAAATCACAAACTCCTCCAACGTCACTGAAAAATAAGCCCACCCCCCATAATTTCCTGCCCCTCACATCGCGGAGTCGCGGTTCCCGGCGAAGGGAGGCGACAAAAAAACATATCGGCCTCAATATGGGGGTATTGATCTGCGCCCATCACTCCAGGAAAAAAATGTCGGTTCGGGGGCAGCACAATTCCGCGCGGATGCCGCGATCGATGGAGCGCTCCATTGCTTGTTACCGTGGAAACGTGCGCAAGGAGGACACGGCCCGTCACTCGGGCCCGTCTCCCCGGGCTCGGACCCAGCGTGAACGTCGAAGGTTTAGGCTGGTTTTGCTGCCCACTGACATCTGTTATTCTCTCCTCGTTTATTTATTGTTTATCAGCTATTACCTCACCTGACGACGTCATTTCCTTTAACCCCTTCCTGTTGACGCAGACGAAAGGGGGGAAATTGGCGCGCTCGTGTTTGCGGCCGAGAGGCTTTATGCTGCCGACCCTGTTCCACGTGTCAACAAACCCTGGGGACTCCTGCTCTGCGGGGGGGTGAACAGGCGTGTTTGTCTTTGTTGCGTGTCTCCGTGCTGGAGTCTGTGTGCCGGTCCTCACTGGGCGACACCCTGATCAATACCGCCGAGTCGGCGCATTCTGGAAGCTCCAGAGCCTAGTGTGCCGGAAGGTGGGACAGTCACACGGGGTGTTCAGGCACATCACCGTGTCACAGCAGCACGTTTCTTCCTACTGGGGGGTGTGTTCTCTGTAAGCGCTGTGGTCTTGTGAGCCGTGTGACGGCGATGTTGATAGGCGTCTGTCACCGACTCACAAAGGGGATGCAGAAGGCCCACTGTGACCCCCTGTAGCCACCGCGGTGCCTTTCCAGGGGTCGGCCGTGTCCCCCCGTCCCCTGCGTCACTCTCTCCAGCATCCCCCCCCCCCCAGGCTGGCGATCAATGTCGGGCCTTTGTGGTTTCTAGGGCCTGCGGTGACGTGTGTCCTATTGATTTATCGATGGCCTTGCGCGTTACTCCATGCAGCCATCGCGGCCCCCCTCGCGGTTTGCCCACACAGCCAGGTTCTCCGTGGCGCCGTTGTCGTTTGATCGAGGAACATTAGATTTTGACCATGGGGATTTTTTCAAAAGTTTCACAGGCGTGTGACTGGGGCACCGGAAGTCCTGTCTCTCCGGTGCACCGGCCAGTTGTTTGGTCTCGAACCAAACACCTGCCTCCCCAGCACTCGCGTCCACTGGGATGACCCTGTCATCGCAGTCGCCGTCTACACGCCAACCTCAGCCACCACTGGTGTTCACCTGCCCCCCCCCACCTCACCCCTGCTTCTGGGTGCTCCCTGGGCCAGTCCTGATGAATGGGGAGTGACCACTGAAAGCCCGGGGGGCAGCTGGTCACTCACTCAGGCACACGCCTCACTTCTGGGGGGGGTGGCTCCATTAACGCGGCCCAGGCCAGGGGTTGCGACTCGCTGACCTGTCCGCAGCGTCCAGCTGCAGGGGTCGTGCCCCCAGCCCACGTCCGGCCGTGTGCCGTGTAGCCATCTGTGACCGAGGCCCCACCGGGACCATATGGGGGGGGGGCTAAAGCACCGGCACCAGGACGGCTGTCACGTCCGAAGGTGTTAGCCCACGCGGGCGCTGCCATGGCGATGGCCACCGTGGGTCAACACGTCACCTTCTGCGCTGTGTCCCTGCAGCCCGTATCCCCACAGGAACCCGTCACATTTTAGCGACATCCCGGTTGGGTCGGGTCCTCGCATGCGCTGCGCAGATAAGCGGCGGAGGCCCCGCCCCCCCGCATCCGCGTCCCGCCCTCTGCTTTACACTCTTTAAGGTAATCGTATTTACCCTGCTCTCCCTGCGTGGACAGGCGGGGTCAAAGGGGGTTGTCCTTTGTCTTTTAATGGGGGGGTGGCCACAGCAGCGGAGATGATGCGGAGCAGCAAACTTCCCCCCAACGTTCGCAAAGTGAAACCAACAGCCGAGCTGTTTCACGGCCCCTCTCCTGTGTCAGCGGGCGTCTCTTTAAATTAAATTAACAAAAATAAAGGGCGTTTAGCCCAGCGTAACGGCGCAAACGCAGGGTCACGTTTATTTGTCTTATTACTGTTATATTTACAGTTTACTGCAACTTAACGTGAACCGTAAATATCGCAGCATATTTATCGCTTCCAAACCGTTCTTCCTCTGATTTAATTTTTTGTGTATGGCCAGGGGAGTGCATTTAAGGCCTCTAAATGCATCTTAATGTAATTGACCCCCGTCGCCATCTTTTCACAGGCACTTACAGACATCCCAGCCTCCGGCTGCAGTTTCCATCAGCGACGACGTGCCTTTCGGGGGTCAATGAAAAGCGTTTTTTTTTTTTTTGTTGTTGTTGTTGTTGTTGTTTGCAAATATCTCGCGCCACCTTGCACATCGGCGTCCGAGCAGCTCCCGGTGTCGGCTCCGGCGGATCTCTGTAAGTGTCTGAAATTGAAAAGGGGGGGGGCTTGGGGTGGGTTGTTAAATCGCTCCGGTCACATGCGCCGTTGCCCCAGGTGGTTGTTGGGTCAAAGCAGACGGGTTCTCCTGAGCTCTGCCTGGGCCTCTGTGCTCAACAACTTCCTAAGCAATTTGTCAGCCTCCATGTTTTCTCTCCCTCTCCTCTCCAACCCCCCCACCACCACCACCCTCCAGTGCCGTCCAGGGCACAGGGAGTCAGGCTCGCTTTAAGGGGCATTGATCCAGGCCAATTCCGGGGTGGAGCGCGTCCCTCCTGGAAGAGGCCCCGTGTTTGAGAAATGAATTTCGGAGGGAGGGGAGGAGTGGAAAAGCGCGGAGAGCGGCTGCAGAGGCACCAGGAGGGGATGGGCTGAATTTGGCTGCAGTCCATTTATTATCCGAGGGATCGATAGCCCCCCGGTCTCCGAGCAGCCACCCTGGTTACCGTTGCTAGGCGACTGCAACATCCAAGATGGAGGCGGCGTCGATGAAGGGCGACAGCCTGCAAGGGTCAAAGGTCAGCGGACGGCCTGACACCCCCCCCCCTCCACGGGTGATTTGAAAGGCACAGATTGAGAAGTCTTAAGTGGGGCTCTGGAGTGAGGAAGGATCCAGGAAGGACTGCAGGGGGTCATGGGGTCGCCGCTGTCCCGAAGCAAGGTTGCCGAGCTCCATCGGTGCCCCGGACCATTTTCACGGCAATTAATTGAAGCCCACCCCCCCCCTTCACTTTCCCACTCACGTCGCGGCCTTTCGCTCTGCATCCGCGTTCCCCTGTTAATCCTTCCGGCGGCTTCCAGAATGGCGCATAATTGTCGCCTTGGGGGGGGTGAACTTCAAAAATGACTCTTCCTTCTGCATTTGTTTAGAAGGTCCCGCCTGAAGGCCCCGGAACGCGCAGGACCACAGTCTCGCGTGTCCAAAATAAAACTGATCTGGTTCTCCACTAAAAGCATCACTGAGTGTTTAGCAGCTGCAGTGGAGGTGAAATATTAATGGAAATAAAGTAATAATGAAACATTAATCCACAGCAGAGAAAAATCACACGATGGAATGTCGAGTCTTTTGAAAAGGTGGGTGGGGGGTAAGAATGAAGCCGACAGGTAACTCAGACCCCGAATCGGTAGAAAACTGATTCCTGGAGACCGGCGGCACCTCGGTGGCGTTTGATCCCGGCTCCTCTCCCGTTTGGGTAAAGTTTGCACCCTATTTTGTGGAGCGAGGGGGTCTCCCTGCTCACGCAGTGTGGGTGGGCGCTGTGCGTTTCTGTGCGCAGTAGGGGATTTAAGCGTATAGTGACCACGGAAACAGAGCGATTATAAGGGTCTGCGAGGAAGGTGGTGGAGGGGGGCGGCGGCTAATTGGATTGATGTGACAAATTCGCCCCTCGCGTTAGGAAAATGATCATTTATTTTGATTAGAGCCAAAGAAACCCAGAAAGCCCACGGTCAGGGTGTGTGTGTGTGTGTGTGTGTGTGTGTGTGTGTGTGTGTGTGTGTGTGTGTGGGAAGGGGGTGGGTGAGATAGTATCAATCGCGGGGGTCTTGCCATTGAATGTATTGATTAGTTACCTTTCTTATTAACATGCTGATTAAAAAGAGAAGGGAGAGAAACAGAGGAGAAGGAGACGCAGCCGCTCTGCTGAGAGGAGAGGAGAGGACAGCAGGGGGGCCGAGGCGATGGTAGGACGGAGCCCCGGTCACAGGGAGCGAGAGAGAGAGGCCGGGTGCCGGGAGGCCGGATGGAAGGAGCTCCAGCTGCTGCCATGTTGCGCTGCCTGGACCCCATCATCCCCCGAAAGGACCCAGCAGAGCCACCGAGGCGATGGGGGGGGGGGGGGTCAGGAGGAGCGTCGGGATCTTCGCCCCACAGGCCAGGCAGCGGGGGACTTGGAAACAGCCACGCAGGACTGAGGACGGCACCTGGTCCTCTGCCCGGATCTCCCTTCCAGAAGGATGTGGTTTCCAGCCCGTGAGCCACAGCGGCTGCGGCGCCACCGCTGGGGGGACACAGAGACGCAGAGGGCCGCGGGGTCCCCCCGGTGACAGAGGGAACAGAGGTAGGGGAAAGGCGGGGGGGGAGGGGGTCGTCTCACAACCTGGGTTTGTTCCCAGTCAGGCTGCTGTGCTGCACCTAAAGTCATGTCCTTCATCATCAACCAAGTGCATCAGCACTTCAGCTAAAATGTTTATTTTTAAAAATGTACAAAGAGGTGGATCATCCTCCTCACCTCACCTGTTCTACCTGCCCACCTCTGTCTAAACAGAGTCTAAACATGAATATAGCTCTACATTTTTGGCTGAGATGACTGGGAGGGGGGTTTGTTTTTGCTGAGTCGCTTTCCTGTCCACGTCTTCCCTATTTTTCATTTTGGTGGATGTGACCCCTCTTTTTTGGATGGGGGGGTCCTCTGACAGCTAGGCAGGAGGGAAGTGACGTCACTGTCACGGCCGTTGGCTCAATTGGGAAATATAGTTGTGTTGCAGTAATAATAGTGACTCCGTCACTGAGGGTGACGCTGAGTTGAGGGGCTCAGCGGGGGTCCGGTGATGGCCAAAGGTGTGGCTCGGGCCACCTGGTTGCTGAGCTTTTGGGAACTACATTTTTTTAGAGGAGGATGTAAAGGAAGAATTACAATCATAAATTTGCCGGAAACACAGGTGTAAATATTTCTCCTCCGGAGGTCGGTGGTCCAGACAGGCGCTGCAACAAAATGGCGCCACAAAAAACGCTGTAATGTGACTTTTTTTTCCCAGAATGCCCCACGTGCAGAGCGGCGGCACCGCGAGACGTTTAAAGATCATATATCTGTTTCGGGGTCATATGAATGGGGGGGGGGGGTTATTTTAGCCCCCCGCCCCCCCAAGGCCACTAATCACGCGCGCCGTTAATTGCAGCCCGGGCGCCGCCATCCCGAGAACCTGAGACAATAACGGCGCGCGCTGGCGGCCCCCGCAAGGCCGCGCGCGCCATTAAATGAAATTGCCCGCGCTTTTAGCGGGGGAAAATGGGCGGAAATGGAGAGCTCGCGCCCTAATTCGATTGCAGAGCCCTGTTACGCTACGTCTCGCGCCGAAGCGTGGGGTGGGACCGGATCCGGGGTTCACCTGCCGACCCCCCACCGGGTACGACGGAACCCGGACCGGCGCTGAAATGCGACATATAGTCGGTGCCGCTTATTATAACATACATTATACGCACGCGCGCGCACGCGCGCAAGTATGACAGCGGCGGTGGTCGGAGGTGTCTGCGGGGGGCAGGACTGTCAAAAAGAGAAAAAATGCCTTTATTAAAACGCATCTTCTCTGTTACAGTTAATATAGATGTGTCTAAACAACGTCACGTGATATAAAATAACTTGAGTCGGTTTATGCTGCTCGTGCACTTTAAATTTTCACGCTGTAAACCTTTTCGCTCCTTTTTGTCCCGCGCTGCTTCTTACCTGGAAAAACATTGTGTGAAGGTCAGTTGTGACGGCTGACAGAAATATATTTATCTGAATATTTGCAGACAGCGTTTGAGGCTCCCTTGCAGTGTGTGTGTGTGTGTGTGTGTTCAGGTTATTGCGCCATCGTGAATTTGCTTCCTTTTCGGTTATTGATTAATACGTCAGGAACGTGTCATCAGTGTTTCCGTTAAGCCTGGTGTTCGTTGTACGCCTCTGACGTCATAAGGAAGGTTCTGCTCAATTTCTCAGCCGTTGTTCGTCTATTCCCATTTGCTCAAATTTGGTCCCAGTTCCTGGCTGTTTCTGCGGGGAAGGAGTCGCACTGGAGACACTTTGATCAGCAGGTTGTGGGATCTACAGCGAAGATCTGCAGTGCGCTGCTGGAAGGTGGATTTTTACTCTCATTACTGTGTAAAAACTCTCACAGCGGTATTTAAACAATTTGTCGGCTTCTGGGTGGGATCTGCTGGGGCCCCAGCCTGTGGGGTCTGTCTGGGCTTCATGGCTTCAGAGGACTGACACGCTGAACATGTTCATACGTTCACACACCGTCAGCACAGCCGCGTTCGTGCGTCTATGACGTCACTGTAGAATTTCTACACTACTTCGGGAAGATCGTCCGACGCGTTTTATTTTTAAATATATTTGCAGCGCACAGAACAACCTGTTTGTACAAATATACCGAATCTGCCTGTATCTCCTACTTAAAACGCCCACAGAAAGAATCCACGTCAAAGTGGGACTTTAACTGCTAAAATACAAAAGTAACAAGACGCGCGCGCCGTTCGTCTTCTGGTGATTCCCGCGCTGTCACGCAGCGGCAGCGAGCCGCCTGTTTGCGGGAGAAATCCCGCTCTTGCGACCTGTTGCCGTGTGACCGCGTGCAGATCAGCTTTAAATCGCCCTTCTCGTAATTTCTGTTGAGAAAAACCACCTTCTTCTTCATTCGGCCGCTGCACTAAAAAAATCCCGCTGAAGATGCCGACGACACATTTCACCGTCTTTTCTCTCCGTTTATTTCTCACGTTCAGTTTATCTGCGAACATAAATCAGAACGCGGATAAAGTACAAAATAATGTCCTTTAAAGCATTTATGCCTAAAATGATCAGTTGTCCTGATATATTTTAAATGTTTGAAGGGGGAAAAATAATTTCCACACAAATGTGTTGAAGTTTGTGAACCGACGTCCTGTTAATAAAGCATTTTTTTTTTGACTGATTTTCTTATTTCTGCACTATTGGAGAGGGACCCCCCTCCCTCCCCGCCCCCCATGACCAGTCTGTTCAGGACCATCGATTGGTATTGATCCGTATAGAAGGCCGAGCTTTTTTGAGCCTTTTGTTGTCCTTCCATTTTAACCCTCCGTCTGGCCATAAAAAGAGCACTTTCATTTCTGCTGTTAACGGCTCTGATATTAACAATAATTTAATGCCCCGCTTGTATAAAATATGGTTATCGTGCTGCTTTTATTGTACATTTCAGTACATTCGATAGTGCATAAAACACAAATAAAATTGTTACCATATAAAAAAAATGTAGAAATAGAATGTCAATACTGAAAGGGAATAACAGTTTTTTTCTGTTGCTTTTTTTTGCATTTCTACATATTTGTAATCGATTAAGGAGCAAAAAAGCCCAATAAAATTTGAAATAATAATACAGAAGATAAATTGTGGTAAAAGGCAACAATATACACACTAACGTGCTGTTTTTAAATCGGTTTAAGGACGAGTAACACATCTTAATATCAGTGTGAAATAAGACAAATATAAAGTTTCTAATTCAGACATCGCGTGGGAATTATTTTAATATATGTAATAAAAAGATGGATCATTTCAATTCCACTTTTTCACCGTGAACTTTCAGCAATGAACCTCCCTGTCGGACTTGGAAATACTCACAGCCTCGGAATATTTTCTATATGTTTGATACAGTTAAGTTATTAGTTTGATTTGATTTTATTCTGCTTATTTACTTGAACTTTACCTTTTGTGGCGCTGCCGCAGACGGCGGGATCTCCACCGTTTCCCCCCGAGCTGTAATCGTACAAACGCCGCTTTTGTCTGCGAAAAACGCGCCGGAATCTCTCGGGTTTTTTGGGCAGTAAAATGTGAGAAATGTTTGTTCCACCACGTTTTAGTGCCACGCAGTGATTTCTCCCGCTGGGATCTGTCGTGTTGTGGCGCTACTTTTGTCCAGTCGGTCACTTCGGCTCGTGTCCGCGGGGGTCCAACCCACCGCTCGCGCCGAGACTGATGGCCGCGGAAAGGTGTGGAAGGGAAAGGAAGCGGGTGTTTATCGGGCATTTACCGGCTCCCCGTGGGGGGTCTGCGCGGCTAAAGCTTGCGGGCCTGCTGAACGCTTCAGGTGCGGGACCCGGCGCCCGTTTCACAGCTGCGCCGGACACCCGAAGGGGTCACTTTACCGAGGCTCGCGAGGGCATCATGGGAAACGTGTCGGCATCTGCTGGTCTCGGGTTCCAGGACCATCCCGAGAGGCTCTCGTGCGATTCGATCAGGTCATCAGGAGTTTTTTTTTAAGGGTGGGGGTGGGGGGGGGGGTATGGCAACAATAATTTACGCTGCGGTGCCTTAACTACTTTCCAGAAAACGGGGGGACACCAGCTAAGAGGGACGTGTAGAGGCGGCGAGTGGGCGGGACGCGCGGCATTAAAAATATAAACGCAAAGCAGTTCGACCGGCACAAAACAACCGTGTTTAATAAATTGCCGGAATTTCGATTTAAAAAAATGAATATTCTCCCCAAAATGAGTGAGAGAATTTGCTGCATTTAAAGATGAAGTAACTAAGTGCAAATATGTGAATATTCATGATATTTTGTGCCGTATAGCTGCGGGTCTCCCGGCGCTGATGTAGTTTGTGTTATTTTTTCCTCTGTTCTTATTTATTCCGTTTCCTGTGAATTATTTAGTCTGTATTGTTATTGGAAGCTTCACGTGTAGCTCGTAATTTAGAACATAAAGCATTTAATATCATTAAGAAATAAATATTACAGAACGACGTTAGTTTGCTACTGCAAATAAGAATAGTAATAATAACAATAAAAATCTATAGTTAAATATTACTTTAAAACACATAAATAAGCATAACAACTCTATACATATTATGAATATTATTATGTAACCAGTGCATCAATTTGTTATATTAATTGTTATGTGATTTAATGCTGCCAGTAAATTTGAAAGATTAAAAAAAATCATAGTCATATTCGTCAGCCGTCAGAAGGTGAGAATATTTATTTGTTAATATTAAAGAGCGCGATAACTAACTAATATTGACGATTGTAGAATATTAGGCCGCGCGCTTGTCCGGTGACCCCCCGCGACTGCCCTCGCGCCCCTCGTGTGAAACCTGGATAAACGGCCCGCATTAAGTGGAGCGCTTCCAGAACTTTCCGCGCGTTTACCTGGTTTAACTGAGCACACAGAGGTGATCCGAGCACAAACAGCCGCGACTGGACATTAATACTGTATTTAATCCACTTTTCCGTTAATACAGCTGCGGTTATTGAAATATATTCGCCGTTTGAATCGGCGCATCTGACTGTCGTTATTTTGCTTTAACAAACAAAAGAGGCAGAAATTCCCACATTATATTCAAGCCGCTGTTTTCTTTTGTCGTACAGATATCAGGCTTTGGGTTGTATCATCGTTTTCATTTTATTTAAATGATATTTTTGACTGAAAGGTGCACGTTGACAAGGAAGTTTAGCCGCAGCTTAATGCGCAAAAAAGCTTCCGGTGGACATTTACAGCGGACAGATGTTGGGTGTTGAATTCGGCCAGATGTTGGACACGTTCACCGTCAACGGGGGGGGGGGCACAAACGGCGCATTTTTTGCGACCATCTAATATGTGAGCCGCAGGGGGTCTCCTGCACGCGCACAGTTGTTATCGCTGTATGTCACACGCACACAAAACAATGGAATTACGTCAGTTTCAACAACAGGTCAGTTTTCCGGGGAAAAAACGCCTTTCCTGCGTTATTGGCCATTTTTAAGGGTTTTAACGAAACGCGGTCGCCCGATTAAAATATTTATGACCTTAAACCGAAGCGATGAAATAACTTAAATCCAAAAATAATTGACTTAATCCAGTAAGAGTGAAATAATCGTTGGTGGTAAGGAAGGGGTTGTAGGGAGATTTCTGGGAGCTCTTTCTGGCATCGTAGGTCAGATGTGGACCTTTCACCCCGTCAAGGCCCTCTTGTATTGTTAGTGCTCAGAGCTGCTGACCATTTTACCCCTGTCCCCCCACCATCACCACACACACACACACACACACACACACACACACACACACACACACACACACACACACACACACACACACACACGATCGATAAGGCAGCATCTGCTGCAGGAAGGCCGCAGTCCCACGGCGCGGCGCAGCTCGGGGCTCCACTCAGGCCGGAGCCGCTCATCTCTGCGCATTAAACTGACAGTTACACATCATTAGTGTGGAGCACCCCCAACCCCACCCCACCCACCCACCCACCAACCCACCCCTGTCCCCCTCGTGCACGAGCAGCTCCGCGTTCACAGGCTGCTGCCCTTTGTTGACTGTGTACACCTTAACACAGGTGCGATTTAATACCGGACAGATTTTTTGGAGGAAGCCGGCTCAGTTTGTTAATAATTCTCGTTGTGTTTTACTTCAAATTCAGATCGGATATTTATTGATCTCTTATTGATGACGATCGGGTCGCTTTCCGCTTTACTCCCGTCCCGTCCAGCGAAACGCGTTTTACACAGTTTCCTCGGTACTGACCGCACGTGTTTATGCATTTATATATTTGTGTGTTTATAGTCAGAGCCGCTAAGCTCCCCTTTGTTCCACTTCTCACACCTCCGGACGCACTAGGGACCGAGAATCTTCTACAACCTTTAAAAACTATTTAATAAACTCCACATGTGACTGTGTAATATTTCATAACCGGATGGTGATAAATAACAACTATTGTTATTATAAATTATGTATATAGTAGTCAAGACTTAGAAACAGGTTTGTTGCAAAAAAATAAAACAGGTATGTGATTACAGTAAAAAGAAAAGTAAAATGATGCGGTTCTGTTGTGTTGGATTAGATTTGTACGTTTTTTTCCCGCCCAAAAGCGCGAGGGTGTGTGTCGACTGCGACGGATGCGTGATAGTGTGTGTTAGTGTGTTTCTGCACGTTGCTCTTTTAAAAGGCCGATTAGGAACCAGCAGATGACAGGGGGTCCGCGGCACGAGCCCAGCCCTCCCCCACCGCTGGAGCGCGCAGTCCCGGGACGGAGGGGGTTAATCGGACCCGGGATTTTCTTGCACATCTGTCGGATTTTTAAAGCGGCGACGCCGAGAAGCGCAGGGGAGAGAGAGAGAGAGAGAGAGAGAGAGAGAGAGAGAGAGAGAGAGCGGGGGGCTGGGGGGGGCATGAGGCGCGCGCACAAACACACACACACACGCACACACACACACACACACACACACACACACAGAGTGCAAGAACACGGGGGTCGGAAGGGAATGAGGGGGGTCCACAGCCGATCGACCGGCCTCCTGCTTCATTTCTCTTCTCCATCTTCCTGCCCCGTCTCCGTCCTCGCGCTGCTCGGCAGCCGGAGCTGAACGTCGAAGAGCTTCGAGAAGATCGAGAAGGTGAGGAGCCTCGATTCCGTCCTTGGGAGGGCGCTGCGCGGGACCCGGCTCCAGGTAGACACCACCACCGCCGCCGCCGCCGCGCGTGCCGCCCGCAATGAGCATCATCTGAGCATCTCCGTCATCCTCCGCGCGCGCCGCCGTTCCCACATCGACCCTCATCGACCCTCATCCCCCACCCGAATAAACACTTTTACTACCCGACACGCACGAAAATCGGCGCCAGCGGGGCCGCGTTTGTCATTTTTATTTGTCCTAAAAATATACGAGATTCTTGACAAAACCGCGTCTACGAACGTTGCACCTGTGTCGCACCACCTTATCCAAACATCCACGTGGCGAACTTTGTAAATAAAAACATGAGCCGGGATTCAGCTCAGAAACGCGCCCCGAGTGAACGCGTGGACGTGGATGTAAACGTGCGTAACGAGTGAACTTTTGTCTCGCACCCAGGCCGCCACATGAAGGGCCGCCGGGGCTCCAGCGCCGCCTCCGGTCCGCACCGATTCCCAAAATCGCATTTCTGATCTGATAAGAGGGACTGAAAGTGACACCTCAGCCATTTATCACTTCATGAAGTTGCAAACCTGTTTAATGAAGAGTCAATAAATCCACCTTGAAGTGGCCGAGGGGAGGAAAGGGGCCGGAGGACCGAAGCGGGCGAGACGACAAACCACCTGAGCGGAGAAAACCGAAGGAGGCATGGATGCGATGGGGGAGATGCCCGTCCACAGCCACGCCGAGCTGGCGCACTCCCAGGAGGGGCGGGCGATGCTGCATTCGAGGGACCTGTCGGCCGCCTTCCCGCGGCCTCCGCTGGGGGCCCCCTCCATGGGCCTGGAGCCGGCGGGCCTGGAGCACTCGCTGTCCTCGCTGGGCTACGGGGGCGAGCCGCCCAGCAGCTGCGGCAGCACTTACACCACGCTGACGCCGCTGCAGCCCCTGGACGACAGGGTCCACCACCCGCACCCGCATCACCCGCATCACCCGCACCACCCGCACTCCTGCCTGCCTGTCAGCAACGTCATCGGCAGCTTCACGCTCATGCGAGAAGACCGGGCCCTGGGGGGCAACTTCTACAACGCCTACAGCAAAGACCTGTCCCCTCCGCCCACCGCTTCCACCCTGGGCGCCGTCGCGCACGGCTACGGCGCCATGGCGACCAGCCCCGGGGGCGGGTACGATGTCCACCTGGGTGGGGGCAGTGCCGGAAGTGGCGGGGGTGGGGGCAACGTCTTCTGCAGGACGGCCGAGTTCGTGCGAGAGATGTCCCCGCCGGCGCTGGGCGACCTGGGGGCCGCACATCATCTCGGCAAGATGGAGGCACCTCAGCATCCCCAGCACGCCCACCAGCCCCATACGTACGGTCACCCCTACCAGCATCACCCCCTGGGCCGGCGGGCACCTTCGTCGCCCCCCGGTGAGGACGTGTCACCCGGCCTGCAGGTCACTGGCGGAGGAGGCGGCGGCGGCGGGGAGGAGATCAACACCAAGGAGGTGGCGCAGAGGATCATCACAGAGCTGAAGAGATACAGCATCCCGCAGGCCATCTTCGCTGAGCGGGTGCTCTGCCGCTCCCAGGGCACGCTCTCCGACCTCCTGCGCAACCCCAAACCCTGGGGCAAGCTCAAGTCCGGCCGCGAGACCTTCAAGAGAATGTCCCGCTGGCTTCAGGAGCCCGAGTTCCAGAGGATGGCCACGCTGCGCTTGGAAGGTAGGGCGACGGTGTGAGATCGTGGCGTCCGGCTCATTTCTGTCGGCGTTTGAGAACATCGTCCTCATCGCGGCAGTGGCTGCGTTGCTCTTGCTAACATCTTCTTTGTTCTTCCCCACATGTCCCTCACTGTGCTCACCTTGAGGCCACAGGGGTCCAGTTTAATGGACTTTCCGTGAACGTGCATTTAAAGCACAGTTCAGGTTCTGGTTCTGGTTCTTCTCATATCACAAGGCAGAAGTGTGCGACATGTCAATAGCGTCAAGACATCACACGGAGGTCTGGTACATTTCATTGTTCCTCCTCTTCTCATTCCAACACATTATTTTTTTTTTGTGTTTTATGAACAGAACCATAAATCACTCTGTGCTTTAAATATATTTCTGTGGACACCTTCCCACCCACTTTGTCACCACTGCTGACCCTTCAGATCACTGTCATCCAGTGTGATGTCATCAGCACAGCAAATTCACAGCACCTTTAAATATATCCTCAGCCATGTTATAAAAGCGTTTATATTTACACGCAAAACTAAGTATGGGATTAACTGCAACATAAACACGTCTGTGGAGTTTAGGTTCAGAATTTTACTTAATGCAGCAGTGGCCTTAGCCAGGAGGTCTAAACAAACCTCATTTTGACCGACGGCCTTCGAGTGACCTCAAGCGCTCAGCGGCGGATCCTCGTATTTTTCTTATGCCTAAATGCTGAATGAAGCTCGACGTTTTACTGTCCTCTGACACAGTGCGGTGAACCTGATTTACTTCATATTTACACCCCACAGCTGTTGCAAGAACTCAGGATGAATGCAGTGCTCACCGGGGGCATCTGCACTGTTTTATTATCGATCCGCACCAGTAACGCCGCGTAAAGTATTATTTCATAACGCTCCCTCCAAAGGTCGATTTACAGCGGATCCTTAGCTAAGTTGGGATATTTATTAAGTGGGAAGCAAAATCCAAAGTGTAAATTTAGGAGAAAATAAGTTGTTTGTTTTTGCTGGGTGATAAAGGTCTGAGCGGCTCTTGAGGCGGCCATTTGGGCTCTTCCCCTCTCAGTTTCCTCTGCGGCCTGTTTCGGGCACTGGGTGGTACGGCGTTGTGCCGCTCCAGGGCCATGGGAAGGGTGTCCGGTGTGGAGGAGGGGGATGGCCTGGAGTAGCACGGTAACGCGAGATGAGCCCAGAGGGCCTGGCTGAGCATCAGAGAGCCACGAGGCGTCCGGTGTGGCCTTCTGCTGCGTTTGAAGTTCCCCAGAAAGAGGTTCAATCCAAGTCCGGTGCTGAGCTGGACGGTTTGCCTACAGTTCCGGGCTGTGGTTGGGCGTCTCACGGATCGTGTAGCATCGACCGAGCATCGCCTGATCCGCTCAGAGAACGACCCCCTGGTCCAGCACGGGCCAGCTTCTCCTCCAACACGTTCAGACACCGCACTGGCGTAGGGTCAGATTGGATGTGTCTGTGTCAGCGTATCGGACTTTGCCGTCCGAATGATAGAAGAGCGCGCGACTGCTAATAACCCTCACGAACGACGGTATTAAAACAATGCAGCCCTACGTGTCCTTGCTCCTCGGACGCAGGTGTAATTGACAGTTATGCCGAGTGGGGAAGCGTCACACGCATCCCAGGATGCCACGGGCAGGAAGAGCCTGCGGTCGGCCTCTGCCGTGAGAGGAGCATATGGATGGCTGTGCTCGTCTCTCTCCTTAACCCACTTTCCAGGAGGGCCAGGCTCGCCAGCTGACCCCCTTTGTTTAATTACCAAGCGCTATTGATTTCCCTGGGAAAACGGCCACACACACCTTGGCTGCGGCGGGCGGGTCGGGTGCGGATTAGCATGTGGAGGGCTCGTGCTCTCGAGATGTCCTGGGTCCTCACCGCTGGCGGAGTTCTCTGGGCTCTGAGCTTCCTGCCTGGCTAGTGAGCGGCAACTTGCCCGCCCATCCAGGTGTCCCCATTTGATGGCTTTTCTCCCTTGACTACAGTTGTGGGAACCAACCAGCAGCTTTGGCCATTAGACTGGCAACTGTTGATCTGCACCCTGTGGATCTGGCACGGCTGAGGTTGAGGTGGAGGAGAGAGCTTAGCGGGGGTCAGAAACGGAGGTGGACGAGCGGCAGGTCATTGCGGCCTGTGCGCAGCCATTACTGTGCAGCCAGTCCGTCGGCCAAGGGAGGGGCAGGTGAGCCCAGCTGGGTTCTGCCGAAGGCCACCCAGGACAGGGAGAAAGCCGAATCCGTGCCGCTGCCCCGAGAGCAAAGAAATCAAAAACGGGTCTCATTCTGCAGGACGGGGTTGCTTGAGAGTCGCGTTTGAGGACGCTGCCGTGGCGTTCGACGGTTTTGTCCTTCCCTTTTTGTTCCGGGTCTCGGTTGGGAGCAGCGGCAGCGAGAGGGTTAACCTTCATTGGTGGGGTGAGGAGCCTGAGCTGCACAGATTTAATCAATAATTTCTATCAGCCCGTGGCCTGAGACATCAGTGGGGGGTGGACGAGGGCTGGGGGAGGCTGGGAGCTAGAGCTGGGGGTGGGGTAGGGAGAAGGTGGTGCGTGGGGGCTAGGGTGTGGGGTTGGGGGTGGTCAACTAGCTGGAAGGGAGGGAAAGGGCTTTCGATCACGTTTCACCAACACGAGACAGGAGCATACATCACGATTAGGTGCCGTTCCCACGATCATAAGGACCCTACAGGGGAATATATACATCGCCCCGGTTGTTCGTCAGCACCGGCGATTTATGGCGTGGTAATCGCGGCCCTTTTACAGATGATTACAGTGTAAGAAAGCATTTACTTAATGGGTGCTCTTATGTTTGGACTGAGAGAGTGCAGGAGGGGGGTGGAGTGCAAGGGACAAATACGGCCGCCTTTGGATTCTATCCAATCGCAGCTTTCCCTGATACGCAAAAATAAAGACGCAGAAAAACTGTTCCCACGCTGCGATTCCGGAAGAGTCAGTAACGTGACAGTAAGGGTGTAAATGTGGAATAATGAACCGACGACTAGAATAAGCAATTACAGGTGAATAACATGGGGGAGGTGGGTAAGAAACTATTCCAGGATGCTGTGGAGAACTGTAGCTTTTTTCCGTAAAAAAATGGCAAAGTCCCTCTGGGGGCAAGGCCCTTGTCATGGCCCCGCACACCCCCCCCCCCCCCGTCTTTTTAGTGCCGCAAACAAACTGATGATGCTGCCTTTGCTTGAGGTCTGCTGATCCGGATCTGATCGGTGGACAATTAACGCCTTTGCTTAACTAAAAAGTGTCCCGTGTGTCCAGCCTCAAACCGCACTCGTCCCTCCCCGTCTCAGGTCACGTCTCAGGCCGCTGCGCTGTCAGCCGACCGTTTTTTTCGCTACATTATTGATGCTGCTCCTTCCTGATTGTTTTCCTTTCACACTTTGGGTTTTATTTCTCTGTCTGATGTGTTGCTTTACTACTATGAACTGTGTCCTTTTCCTTACCCCTTAACTGGACAAGTTTCAGACAAACGGTGTGTTCAGTGTAAATCTATCGCTTGCACTGCGGCGAAGGCTGTGTTTGTGCTGCCTTGTTTGCTTGACTGCAACGGGGGGAAAGGCGCCTGCTGTTGGGGTGATGTGCTTTATAGTGTGTAGTCTTTGTGCCGTCTGTGCGGCTCAGTCTTGTGCGGAGGGTGACTCTCTTGTGTCGGAAACACCTGTCAGTCCATCGGTCGGGTTGTCTTCAACGAGGCGGAGAACGGTTAACGTATTCTGCCTGCCCGGACCCTCGCAAGAAACTGCGTGTGCTAGACATTAGAGGTGCAGAGGAAAACATATTCTTCTTAGCTGAACCATGAGGGGGAAAGAAAGAAAACAAATGGGACTTGAATTAGAAGGGAGAAAGCGCCCTCTAGTGGTGACCACTCGCTTTGTCTGCACTTGCTTCCCTACAGTTTGGACGATGAACCTCGGCACTCGTGAACGAGTAATGCTGATCCGGCCTCTCGGGGAGTGTGTTTAGGTCATTAGTGGGCTTGACGGAATGTGCCGGACTCCACTTAGTAACGCGGCCCCTGCTGCCCGCTGGCGTCGTGGGCTCATCACCTCTCCGACTCCCGCATCTCGATAGAAAATAAATTAGAAACCCCTAAAGCGTTGATCACTCGGCGGTCCTGCTCGGCACTAATGACTTCTGTGAGAAAGGATGAAGGATGGGTGATGTAAAGGTGCAAGTGACACTCGCGAGTGTGTGTGTGTGTGTGTGTGTGTGTGTGTTTCAACAAGTGTGTGTCCATGGTGGTGAGATGCTCTAGTCCAAGGTTATTTATTTTGCTCTTTTTTTCCATCTTAGCAGAAAGCAGATTTTGTCTTCAGCTGTGATTTATAAACTTTTGAGAGCCATATGAGACTTTCTGGTACCTTCTGAGATCCGGTTGGATAAAATCACGCAGCTCTGGTATGGAGTCGCATTTTTGTATGAAAATCCGTGAAAAATAACAGAAACATACTGCACCGAAAGAAGCATTTTCTGCAGGGACAGATTCTGCTCTGATTGTGTCAGAGACGAGTGTGACCTCCGGCCCCCCCACGCCACTCTTTGCTTACCCATCTTCTGTGTCCTTCTTTGTTATTGGATCCAGCCTGCAAGCGTAAGGAGCAGGACCAAGGCAAGTTGGAGCGCAACCAGGGGCCCAAGCGCACGCGGCTGGTCTTCACGGACCTCCAGCGGCGCACCCTCATGGCCATCTTCCGCGAGAACCAGCGGCCCACCAAGGACCTGCAGCTCACCATTTCCCAGCAGCTGGGCCTGGAGCTCTCCACAGTCAGCAATTTCTTCATGAACGCACGCCGCCGCAACCTGGACCGCTGGGCTGATGAGGGCCGCCCCTCCTCCACCGGCTCCAGCAGCTCAGGCTCCACGGTCTCCTGCAGCACAGCATGATGGGAGAGGAGGGTGAGCGCAAAGATCAAGCCCCTGTGGCAAAGCCCCTCCAGATACAAAAGAAAACTTAAGGCTGAATTTCTTCTTCTCTTTCATTTCTTTTTAAAGACCATCTCAGTGCATCTTAACCAAAGAGAGTTGGACCTCACTGTAGGTGTGTGGAGAAGACTGCATCAGAGCATTTTTAATTTTAGATAAAATCCATTTGACTGGCACTTTGTGGGCCCCAAAGTTCAATAACTTTTGGTCACACCCAAAGCTGGTGTAGAACACATCCTGTCGACCGTGGTCTTATCGGCCACCTTCTCTCACCGAAGGGCCGGAAGGAGGACTCGGTTTAGACTCTGGTCACGTGACCCAGCCTCCTCTGACCACATAACACATTATGGAGATGCAACTATGCGACAGGCATTGTTTTGCAACAAACAAAGGGATCCCTTCAGGGTGAGCCCAAAGCCACGTTAGAAGAGTGTGGCAGGAGGTGATGCGGCTAGTTGAGCGTTTTTCACTTCCTGATCAACCATCAAAGGACCACCTCATGCCATCGAGAAAAGCCATCGCCTCTTCTCCTCTTTCTTCGAGAGCAGCACTCAACAGCCATCTGCAAACAGTAGAGGGCATGAGCACGTCTCCCACAAAAAGTGCGGTATGGTTGGAGGTTGCAGAGAAGAACCTCGGTGCTCCAAACACAACATTGCCAGCTTGACTCTTTCTCCTTTGACACATAGGCCACGATTCTGGCAGAAGGAGGGTATGTATTTGTATCGTAGGGCTGGCTTTTCCTTCTTTGGTCTCAAGATGTCGAATGGCGTTCGTCAGAGCTTTGGTCCGTGCGTCTATCCGTCCAGTTCGGCATTCAAATGAAGGTAAAAGAGGTTATTCTCTAGCGTGGTGTTCAAGCACACAGCTCTGTTTTTTAAAACTAAGAAGTAGCTCCCCTGGATGGCAGCAACAACCATTTTGGTACACTAAGCAATGTTTTTTTCTTTTGTTTTTGTTTTTTTTTTTTTTACACAGAAACACACGTTCTTGTAGCCATTTTTTGGAAGGAAAGGACTTAGTAATTGAACTAACAAGTCAGTATTTATTACCACATTTATGTATTTGGTATTTATTAATTTGTCTGTGTATTTATTTGATGATGCTCTGTATGTGTCTGTGTGAAATGATCTGAGGATAGATTTTTTTCCCCCGATGGGAACGTTTAGCTGTAGAATCCCATCATTATACCAAAGACAAAGACAGTGGTTCCCCCTGAATGTACATCCTACTTCCCTTTCTTCATTGCTCCTCATCACCTCCCCCTCCCTCGCACCCAAAGTGGTGCTCACTGGTGGAGAACATGTCTGCTGCTGGGCCTTATTTCATACACGATGTCATTACCTCATTTATATCCTTAACAGAAATACAATTTTGACTTTACGGCTGGGTACTTAACGAAGGCCTTTCTTCAAGGGTCCCAGGTGTGGTGACCTGCATTTGTGCTTGTAGCCTTTTGGTGACAACATCCATTATGCTATGATATAGGCCTGTGAACAGAACCAGAACTTAAATGCGTTGGGCTCAAACCTACAACACCCTTCAGCATCCTTGCCTTTTAACAGGAGGTGTGTAGGTGTTGCCAGCCCGACGGTCGGTTGTGCTCCAAGATGAAGCCCCCCTCAGTTGAATGCTAATCGCAGCAGTTCTGGACAAGGGTGTTTGCTTTGGCGGACGAGAAACTGATAGTACAGCGTGCTGATGCCGGCGTGAATCCCCCAGCCCGGGCACACGTCCCAGAACCTGTTTGTCAGCAGTCCAGCCACGAGACACTCATCCACTTCCCGCAACTATTGCTTTGCCATGAATTTTAGGCCCGAGGCACCTTCTGCACTCATTGGGTTGGCTGCTGTGCCCTTTTCACCGCGATCGGCCTTGTCTCGACACCTGAAAGAAGGGGTCAGCGGTGTTGCAGAGGTTCGGGTCAGGATGGAACATGAGTGTGTGTGTGTGTGTGTGTGTGTGTGTGTGTGTGTGTGTGTGTGTGTGTGTGTGTGTGTGGGTGGGTGGGGGGGACTTTGACAGCGGGTGCTTGAGATGCAGACCATGAAAGGGACCATCGACCTTTGTAGACTTCAAAGGCGGCTGAGGACACAGGAGGTGGGTTGTTCCTTTTTTCCGCTCTCGACCCGAGCCTCCTCTGAGCTCTTCTGGTCCGAGCCCCGTGCCCAGCCGGACCCAGGAGCCCTGGGCACTCCAAAGGGGCTGAGATCAGAGGAGCGGTCGAAGCAGAGCGGGGCAGGGGGTCGGAGGGCTAATTAAAATTTAATGGCCGACAACCGAAAGCGTGCAGAAGGTGGGGTGGGTTAAACGCGGAGGCACCATGTGGGATCAGGAGGGTGTGCATGTGTGAGGGGGTGGGGGTAAATTAGATGGCCACCATCCAAGGGCTTTCTGACCAGGTCGTGCCCTGGAGGTATTGGCTTTTGTGGCGTGTGATTTGTCAGACCGTTTGTCGAACGCTTGCCGCAGTTCAAGCATCAACAAGAAGGTGTCCGTATATCAGCCCCGCTGCTGATTCCGCCCTGCGAGACAGCGCTAAAACACGTCACGTCTGGCAAGGTCACGGCAGCATTTAGGAGTGGAAAAATCAATATTCCTACAGGGAAGGGTGTTAAATATTTCCTGTCGGCCCTTTAAGATTTGGCGTGTGACAAACAGTTGCGGAGACCTCCAACGTTCTACCGCTGAGTTATGAGCTCACGTAGATGTGGGGTTGAGCAGGACGGTGCCACTCTGGTGC
This sequence comes from Arapaima gigas, assembly GCA_900497675.1. Classification (NCBI taxonomy): domain Eukaryota; kingdom Metazoa; phylum Chordata; class Actinopteri; order Osteoglossiformes; family Osteoglossidae; genus Arapaima; species Arapaima gigas. Next base: position 23,651 of record UFQX01001338.1, on the reverse strand, counting down.
AGGGGGACCGCAGCTGGGAGGTCCTCGGGGACGTCCAAACACAGAGGCACGATAAACCTCTCATTGTCTCAAAATCCCTATGGTACCCAGACCTGTCAATCTGCTTTACTCCTAAACTGAAAGTGTTGAGGTCCCCCTCCCCAACAAAGAGGGTGGAAAAACAGGTTGATACTGACCCAGAAGTATTTCTAATGTCTAAGGTGCAGTGGTTAAGTCAAGGATTTGTGGATTTTTTTTTTTGCTGATCCTGGCTCAATGGTCTTTGATCAATCATCAAGCCATCACTTCATAGCGTTACTTCCATTCCAGCCCCTTTGTGTCTTGTGTGTGAAGAGCTCCCCGTGTACCTCAGGTGTATTAGAGGCGTGGTTGATGTGCCGCTGAACCAAAGACTCCACCCTCACCACTTCCCTCCCCACATTGCCCCCTGGACAGGACCAGAGAACCTCATACCTATCAGTCTTCTCCGGGCTGAGAGTCCACCTGCCAACAACTCATCTGGTACCAAAGAAAAAGGCCTTTTCACCAATCTTTTACAGCCTCAAAGCACCCAGCAGATTCCACGAAGGTAACAGTCTAGGCAATAGGTAGCACGGGTGTGTTGTCAGGTCTCGACTGAGCCAATTACCACGTTTTACACCAAACGTATGTTTTTTTTATTGGCCTGAGACGAGTGCTTGAGCCACAGCAAACTCAGCGGATCCATACTATGAAAGTACAGCTGGATGCTGTAAGAAAAAGCTTTATGAGCAAAATCATTTCATGAAATAAAATTACTGAACCAAAGACCAACTACCAGAAGTGACAATCCAAGTAAGAGAATGCTCTTTTTGTGTTCTGAAACCATTTCTCCCCAGTGTTTAGGCGAAAAACTGGAACAGAGCACCAGAATATGAAAGATGTTAAGGGTAAAGGCTAGAAAAGGCAGAAGATTACTTTTCTTACACTAAATAAGCTTCCCTCTGGATGATTTCTCACTGTTAGATACAAGAAACACAGAGTAACTGTCTCCCTTATGTTTAAGAATCTGAGAGCCAAAAACCTGAGTTGTTTACCATGTCTTCATCCTGTCCAAATGAAACGAGCTCCGCTTGACTACGGCCTGTCTCTGATCTTGTACGAGACACGGTGTCGCGTGCGACATTTCCCAGTAGCCTCCTCGCCAACACCAGTGTTCAGCGCTCCTACACAAGAAGACACATTCTAGGTAACCACGAGTCTAATCTATACTGCAGATTACCATGCGTTTGAGTGTTGCTTGATGTTGCATTGCACCCCTGTTTGTGACAGTCCTCGCCCCTGCCCCCATTAGAGCAGAATCGTGAAGTACTGAAGAGACGACCCACTCCCCGTTCCCCTGCCGTCAGGCCTCCTTGAACTCTAATGAATGTGGCTAAGTAACCAAAGGCTTATTAAAACTAATCATTGTGGGACATTTTGTACCAAAAGGAAATTCTTCAAATACCTCATGTGAGTTTGTTTGTTGTGATGTTGCACTAAACTATTAAATTGTCCATTGATTTGGTGAAGCACGTGCTTTTTTTATGACAAACGCTGACATCCATTGATACAGAGGAATCTCTTATCTGAAGTGTTGCCCATATTTTTGGGAGGAACAGTTAGCCATCAGAACATGATTCTAGAAAACATTTAATAAATACTGGAAAGGGGGGTGGCAGTGTCATCCAATGAAGGAGCGTGACCAGTACACTGAAAATTCATACCCTCCCGGTACCAGTCTTTGTTCATCTAACAAGTTCCTGAAACAAATACAGACATCCAACATCCAAATCCAGTCCCTTCCTACATCAAGTTTTTGGATAGCAGGAGCTTACATTTCAATATTTTAAAATGGCAAAAGAGCCGTCCCAGCACATCCCAAAATCCAACTGAGGTCCATGAGTGCGACTAGACATTTTGCTGCAGAACTGAACACTGGAGCATTATGCATGTTTGATCGTATCCAAACAACTTAAAATGAATTATTCAGCCACCATGTTGATACAAAAGGAAGCAACATTCATATTTTATTTTTAAAACATTTACATACTTGCAATACTATTAAAAGACATAGAGAAACCAATTAAGAGAAAAAACCTGCCATACTGGCTTCAGTGCAGCGCTAAAACCGAGACGCTGGTCACAAGACAACAGGTCTCCTTTAACAGTTACGCTTGTAACAAACCAAGATCACATGGGACACATCTTGCCTGAACATGGTTTTATTGCACAAAGACCATTTTGTTAAATTTGACCTGAAAAAAAAATCAGATTGTTGTTGTACAAGAGCTTTTCCCAACTTAAGCAGGTCCCTCTACTCAAACAGGAGAGTAGTTCCTGAAGACTGACCTTGCCAGTGTATGGATGAGAGCCCCGTGACTCAATGCCCTGGTTTTCAATGATGCACTTGAAGACCTTGTGCATGAAACACCCTTTGCAGTCCTCATTCCTGTACTTGGCAGAGCAGTCCATTACGTTGTGAGGGCTGTGAGAAACCACTCTCCCTGTTGTTTTCTTCAACTGGCTCTCTAGTGTACCAGTAGCACTAAAGGCCCAGCAGCACATGATGCATAATAAGAAGAAATTGCTAGACATCTGTTAAGGAACCCCAGAGTGAACCAGGAAGGTCACATCATAGCAGGGCAGTTCATCAGCAAAATGCCGGGTTTATGATTTTGCACTAGGCTGCTTGATACAGCTTCCCCTCCTAGTCGCACCATCAGCAAATTATCATTTCTTCTCTTTGAGCGCAATATTCAGACTACTCTGTACAAGAGAAACACACATCCTCGAAAGTACAACCTTAACATGATGAATCACTTCAAATGCTAGTTGTACAACTCCACCTGGAGCTCTGTACAGCCCAGCTGTTTGCAGCTGCTACTGTTACCAAGAGGGAAGACATGAGCCTCTCCACTCAAGCCATCCAAGAGATGACTGGGCCATTTCACAAAAGATTCAATTCTCAATTCAGACCCTGACCAACAACTATCAGAGCACTGCTGAACACCAATAAACTATCCACGTTTTCACAATAAGACAACTTATAAAACAAATATTACCGCAAAATATATTAACTTTGACTAAAGAAGCTGTTGCTTAATCTTCCTTAATACTGTAATACCACGATGCAATCTATCTGATCAAATGCTATGTAAGTGTTCCTTAACCTGTTTCTTAACTTCTGTAACTAGACCATGATTCCTCCAGTCCATGGAGTCTGGAAGAGGGGCCCCAGAGGATCCAATAAAGGAAGGAGCACTCTTCTCAGTCTCATGTGGTACATCAGTCGCAGTTAGAAAGTGAAGAACCTCCTCTGTTGTCTGAGACTGTGATGCCGCATCAATAATGATAGTGAACTGAAATGAAGAATCCTAGATATTTTCTAGAGAGATCTACAGTGCATCTGAAGTGCCAACCAGTGAAACCATCTATGGCGACTACAGAAACTCAAACGTTGAACACTGTAGGACAGCAGACAGTACTGTAGGTAAAGCTTGACTAAGATACTTAAGCCAAATTAAGAAAAAATACCAAACTACATAAAGGAGAACCAAAAGTTAAAGGTGGCTTAGCATGCAAACCAGACGAGCCATGTTAGACCATGGTCAGCTAAATAAAGACTCTACATTTAACATAGGAGACAGTGAATAACTAGAAGCCCCCTGTTTAAAAAGCCTATTAAGCATGATGTTGCATGCATCTATTCCACTATGATGGACAGGAATCCGTAGCCATATCGGCACTGACAGATTGTTTCCATTCTTCTACTCACGGAAGCAGGTACTCACCAGGTTCCCAAGGTGGTTCATAGCCAGTTCAAAGCTGTGCATTCCCAGAGACACTTCCAGATTGTGCCTCAAAATAAACCTGAACTTCTTCTCCCAAATCTTCCTCTGTCTAAACTCCTCAATCTATTTAGAAATACAGAACTACAGACCTCAGTCTCAGAAATCAAGTGTCAACAGTCTATGAAATGTTTGCAGACAGAACTTTACTGGCCAGTTTAATCGTTCCCTCTCAACCAAATAACTGTCAAAGGTCACCTTGTGAGAGCAGATCTTGTCTTGCTTGTGCTTCCACATGTGCCACTGTTTGTCCAGATTTGGTTCAATGAAGGTCATTGCTGCTCCAAACAGTGCAGCTAGCAGCAAGCTCCTAAACATCCTGGGATGGGATGAAGAACCAGCAATGTGAAGATTAACATGAAACTCATACCAGCATGTCCAGTGTTATGGAGAAGTCTGCTTGACCACAACCATTAACAACCCATGAAACAATTCCTTTCTTTTCAGTATCACTTATCATTAGTTCTTTTTTGGTAGAAATCACCACAAATGAGTATCACCTTCATATCAGAATATCAACTAATGATTAATCCACCTTTCATGGGGTTTAACCAACAGGTAAGGCAAGTAAAAGGAGAAATGTTTACATTCTCAGTTACTTCAAATTCTGACATTTATCCATTGTCTTCTGAACAATGGGCTACAGTCTGATTTTTTTTAAACTCATTCAATCCTTTTAATGCCATTTAGCAATAAGTTCCAAAATATGGCCAAACTGAAAAATGACAGGAGACAAACTGTAGGTGTCGGAAAGGACTGGTTCTGTAAAGGGCCACCCGAGTTTTGTGCCAGACAATTAGGCAAATTTTGACAAAATAACTTACTAACTAAAACAGCTGGTCAGTTACACAAGAAACCGTTTGCTAGGCAACGACTAGGTCTACATGCTCATCAATAAACTCGTTAATCCGTTTAACTGCCAAAAGTCCAACAAATAACTGGACTAAGTTCAGCCGACCAGGCTACCTTGACAATGACAATGACAATGACAGTGACAGTGACAACTGACAATGGCGCGGGAAACCAAAAGCAACTGGCACGAGGACAACAAAACTCTTGGCGCCAGCCGCCGGGCGCGAGCGTTTTATAACCGTCAGTCACGTGATCCCTGGTTCCGCCGATTCTGGCGACTGCGGACGAAGCGACCCGAGGCAAAAAGTTTGTATATTAATCAATTTCAACAAATAACACTATTGCTCATTTTAATAACTTGCTCGTTACTGACGTTATCAAGCTTTTCTGTGGAAATTCGACGATTTAAAACCGATGACCACATATTATTTAGCTGTGGAGCCACGCGATTCTCTTACATTTCCAGCCTCAGTTTAATAACTGTATTTTAATACATATGCTATTTGCTCAGCCGTGGTTCTTGTTAAATATGTAAAACTTTTCCTTTGTTAACAAAACGGTGAGCAGCACACACTAGTAAGTAACCAGTATCGATTAACTAGTACTGTACTGTAAGGTGGTCAGTTTTACCATATCGCCCTGTAAGTTTCCTCAGAATGACGTCTTACCTATATTATTACAAGAAATGTTTAACAACAAACGCCGGTAACCAAGAAAAGTACTTAAGTGGAAAACAACATTCTGAGAGGTGGGTTCTGAAGGAGACCCCCCTCCTGGGCTGTCAGGAAACTCGCCATAGGAAATCGCAGCACAGGTTGCTAGGCAACGGCTCAGCCGAAGGCGGGGGCGCTCAGCGCGTTCACGTGCTCAGTTATTCTACACTTTTATTAACAGTAATAGCGAATCATCGATACACAGGACGTCTACATGGTCTGTTATTGCTTCGGGTTAAACGTCGTCCACAGCATTACAGCTACCGTACTTTCATTATTACATCTATATATCCATCCAATATTATTATCTGTTTTTCTGTTTCATTTGTGACCTGGGACAGTCATTATTTAGACAGTATAGTACCAGTAATTGGGCGTGGCTTGAAAAACCATATTTTATGATTGATTATTTAAATATTAAGTAAAGTTGTAATTTTCTGCTTAAGCATTCACAAGTCGTAGTTCCTGATCGCAGTTGTGGTTGTGGTTATGCAGTAGCTAGGTCTCCTTTGGCCAGGACTCCAAAGGCCAAAGGTCAGCGCAGCACCACTAGGTGTTGAATGACTGGGGCGGGTTGCCACTGCAGTTTGGTGTCACATTTGAAAGACAAGATGACATGTGAGACACAAAGGATGTGTAACTATACAATAACTGTAGGCAGAGACCAAGAACAGTTGCAACTTTTTATTTTATACAAAACAAGTTGGCAGCAGTACTGATAGTTTTTATGGCACTGGAGTAGACGTGCAGAGGAACTGGTGTTCCTCCCTTTCTTTATCCCGTACCTTAGTAAATTCCCAAATCATCCCCATCCCTGTAATAAATCTCCAGTGAACTTTCAAATAATTTCATCCTTCCTCTTACACAGACACAGATGTAAGAACATGTAGAGCACATAAAACATTAAATATTCGTGTATAAACTTAATTCATTTTGTGACTGTAGACATAATTCCAAACCATAAAAAAGGTATAAGAAATGTAAATAGATTGCTTGTACATAAAATATTAAAAATTTCTTAAATTTAACTGCTTCAGAGGGGTCTGGGCACTCATTATCTTCAAACTACGGGATATATGGGAAAGTTTGCAATTCCACACAGGTTATTTTTGTTTCTGGCCATTCGAAAAAATCCATTTTCTCCCCACGCTGTTCCCCAGCTGCAACAGAACAGAATAAGGTATCAAGAGTTGCCAGTGTGCTGATGTTTACTCTTACTAAACTTTTAATTCCATTTTAGAGGCAATTATTGGGGTACTAAGTTACCATTCATCTATCCATTATTGTTAACTGCTTTATTTTGATCAGGTTCGTGGTAAATGGGAGAACATGCCAGAATCAGGCTATGAATGCACACCCTGGATGGGAAAAAACTCCCATTATACAGAACAATTACACACTTACACACAGCATGGGCAATTTAGAGTCACAGATTCCCCTCACTGTGCCACCCTGGTACAATAACTGCATGTTCAAAACCGTGGTAAATGAGGTGAACTATATCCTGGAACAAGTGAAGGATATACTGTAAGCCAGTGCTGTCTTCTCTGGATATCAGCTCAGCTGAATGATTCCCACCTGTTTTTCACCAACCAGTAGTCCTGTCCATTGTCTGTGCCATATCCCACCACCAGCACTGCGTGGTTGGTCTTCAGGTTACTGCATTTTAAGTCATTGTAAATGCCTGCCAAAAACAACAAAGATGGCATCAGTGGAGGGTTGGAGACAGAGTAGACAGAAAGAGCCTTTGTAGTAACTTGTTTGTTAAAAGTGCTGCAACATAAATGTCTGTATTCTTTACATTATATTAAAATGCATTACCTTAACCAGTGATTAGGGTGTTGACCTTTATCAGTTGTTTTTATATTTTTTTAAATCAAAATTTTAACCTAGAATGTTAGACAACTAATGGACCACTTAAGCAAAATGTTGTGCTGAAGGTATCTTTGTACTCTTTGTGACCTGTTGAGTATATCTGAGAAGATTCTGCTTACTCACCCCCTCTGTAGAATTGGAAGGAGGACAGTTTGGAATTCATGCCCACAGACACTGGACCAACAGCAGAGACAACGTACTGGAGCATCTTCTCATTGCCGCTTGGAAGGATTTTGTAGCCCCTGCAGTCACCAGCCTTCCCCATAACAGAATAATGGCACATCCCTTGCTGAAAAGGTAAGAAAGGAAATAGATACACACACAGGTGTCTATATAGTCTACATAAGTCTATATCTCAAATGTACACACACCTTAAAAGATGATATGACGTGCTTAGAAGTCTCAGCAGCTCACCTTTCCCTTGTATGGGTAAAAGACTTCTGAGTCGATGCCCTTGTTTCCGATGATGTAGTTGAAAGCTTTGGACAGGTAGCCTCCTTTACAGCCATGGTTACCATAACTGATACTGCAGTCCACAAGGTTCTGGGGACTGAGTGGTATCATTTTGCCTGTTTGTTTCTTTATCTGCCCCTCAAGGGCCCCCACAGCACTAAAGGCCCAGCAACAGCCACAGGAACCCTGGCAACGACAGGTACAGTAAGATGTCAAGGAAAGGAAAGTCATATTTGTAGCTGTGCTGAAATGAGGAAGTTCACAGTGTGCTGATAAATGTGCAAGGTGTTAGAAATGCAGCGAAACAGTGAATAAGCAGAATGGCAAGATTATACATTTACGTTTTCATTTATCGGACAGCATACAAAAAGCCTGGGTCACACAACTGTCAGCCTTTGGGTCATAATAACATCCTATTAACACGTGTGATATTTTTTCTGTAAGCTCACTTTCTTTTAGTTTAATGATGTCAGCATGTCTGTTCTGAAAGTGTGCACAGTCTTCCTGTCAGGTTACTTGTATACCTGATTTCTGACTGGGGTGACCAGGCCTTGAGTTCTCCAATCCATAGAGAGGGGGAGGGTAGCATTTTGCGGTGGTTCGAACGTGTGGTTTCCAGACTGAAGGTCATCCGGCTCTTCTCTCAGACAGTTGAGAGTGGCGTCCATCTCCTCCTCCGTCTGCACTAACACGCATTGATCACACTGTTTTCTGAGAAAGTTCCTCTGTGCCACATATGGTTTGCTGGGTTCAGTCACACCTCATTAGATTAGAAGTATTTCTGCTCGGACTGAGAGTCAGTAAACAGACACCCTCTCCTGTCCCTCTTTACACTTCTAACCACGTTTAACAAGCTGTTTAAGCGTTTAAATCATCTGTTAGACCTCTCATCTGTCATCGGACTGTGACAGTCTATTATATACCAGACCAAAACGATAGTTTCAGTGCTTATTTTACATTCATTGTTATGATTGGCATCAGCAGCGATGAGCCAAAATACTACACTGTTTTTATACATAAACAGCTGGGGTTGAGTCAGTAGAGGAAGGGGGGTTAGAGGATGTCACCATGTCAGCGAGATGGTTGAGCCCCATGGTGAAGGAGTGCAGGCCTAGTGAAGCCTCCAGGTTGTGCTTTTCTATCAGCCTCCAGTTGTTCTCCCAGACCACCCTCCTGTGGGCCTCCCTGGCCTGACCATGAAGCATGCATCAACATACACCCAGAAGAGAGAAGACACGACAGGAAGTAAGGCAAGGCCACAAAGAATTGCATCTGTGTAGTTGTGATCCAAACACAAACCAATATTGTACTTGTGACTTGTGCTTTGTGCAGCCTTCTCTGAAGCCTTGAGCAGAGTACAAATTACACACGCAGAAAAGGTCTGCTTCAGATGGGGATGTTACTGATTCCACAAGCACGATAGAACTTGCATCTTCCACTGTTTAAAGTCCTATATGCCCAGTTAAGTTAACTGTGTGCCTGGCTGAAGATTACTGAGTTACTTCAATCAAGAATCCCTGGGCAAGTGTCATGCCCCCTATGCCTGCCATGCTTCAAGGTGAACCCTCGCAACACCTAAAGCTGAACTATATTCATCAAATGCAGGCCCATCTATCCATCCATCAATCCATCCGCTCTTAATCTGTTGTCCAAGGCAAGGAATGTCTAGGGAGGGACTCTAGTCATGTACCTTCTACCGCCACTGTGGTGTCTCAATCCCAGTGGTCATTCCTTACCTGGCTTCCATAGCTCTTACGGTGATGGTTCTTCCACAGTTCCCAGTGTTCATTCAGGGTGGCATCCAGGGAGGTGTGGCACAAGTTCACCATGACCAACAGAGACACAATCAGCAGGAGATCCATCCTAGAATAAATGGGACATGTAGAAGACTTGAGAAAACTTTTCTCCAAAGTATTGGGATGGCTTGGAAGTCAGGCTGAAACACCCTGTTTCTGCTAATAGAAAACACCCAATACCCACTGCAATTAAATTATAATGTTCTCACTGTTATAACAGCTATAGCAGTAATAGGAGTAATAGTGAAACAGGTAAAACATGTAGGCCGTTGTCTGTGTTTCCTCTGCAGATCTTTCAGCTTCTGCAGTTCATTCTTCCACTCTAAGATAAGTGACACAGTGGTACTCTTATAACTGACATTAAACGACATAAGGGAAGCGGAATCTACTATACCATGATAATTTTCTGTGTTCATACAGAATGATTCACTGCATCCAGTAAATCTACAGTCCTGCAACACAAATTCAGACCTCTTCTCCGTAAACATACAGCTATTTCTGTGCACTTCACCGACCAAACTTCCTGATCAACAAGCAAGAAGGCACCTTACCTTCTTCTCCCTGCCCAGAGCAATAGTTTGTTTTTCAGCAGAGCTGTCCTCAGAGATGCGTTGTAAGGAGGAAGTTGAATTTCCTGATACAGTCAAAACTCTCGCTCTCTTTCTCTCTCTCTGTCATTCTCTTTCAAAGTGTTTTCAGTCTAAAAGGTGCAAGTTAACAGCTATTCTTTATTTAATGAGCTTTAGGACTCAGCACTGTAGTCTGTACAATTGAGGAGACAGTTAAAAAATACAGATGCCCTCCAGAGTGGCCAGAAAATGAATGGCATAATCTCAGGAGTATAAGGTTTATTTCCAGTCTTTGCCAGAACAGGGTATTTTCCATCTGTGAGTCAGAGCAAAGCAAATGTAATTGTGTGATGACCTTAAAGTTGCTCATTTAGTTTCTGAAGATGAACTAACGTGGTGATTACAAGCAAATTCTTTTTTTAGATAAAATCACAGATAAATAAACATTTGAAGTTTTGGTTTGTGCAGCACATGCACGTTACATGATTTAAAGATTTGTCTTGAAACAGAAGATGTATCTGTAGTTGTAGTCAAACATCAAATGACAGATTCTGTTGTATTTATACTGCCTGAATGTTTTAATTTTACAGTATGTGTCCACTGTGCTGTGGTTTGAACATTGTTCTGTCCCCAAGAAAACAGTAAATGAAAAAGCATCAAAAATAACAACATAAATGGCTTTAAGTACAAAGACATGTTCTGAAGTTTTACAAAGTAGTTTGTAGACAAGATGTCACGGTTGGTTGCCCTGTTGCCTCACAGCTTCTCTGTCAACCTGTGCTGCGTTTGTCTGTTCTTCCCATGTTTGCATGGGTTTACTTCAAGTGCTCTGGTTTCCTAAAATAGTTGAAAGGCTTGAGCCTGTATAAAGTTGAAGACTCTGGTTATGGTCTACAGGATGGTCAAAGGACCTACAGCCCGATCAGTCCCCGCACCCTAACAAGACAGGTAGTGTCTTCACTCCCTAGCCCCTGAGTTGTCCCATTCATGAAAAGTCAAAAATGTGATGGACTAGTGTCTCGGCCATCATACAGCCTACCTCATACCGTGTGTTTCCAGACTAGGCTGTGGGCCACTATGACTCTGCACTGGATAAGCGGTGGCTGGGAATGGATTAATGGATAGATGGTTGGATGGAGTTCTCAGACATGCTGCTTTACTGCCCTCTTGTGCTTTTAAACATCCATTACAAAGTAATTTCGCTACCAGGAATTCCATTTCAAAGTGTGCACATCCTGAAAGGGAGTTTGTCAATTAGTCCTGCGGTAAATTGGGTTAATATTGTAGCTGGTTTATTGATTATATCGGTGATTGGGATTTTAGACTGCAGTTAGCCTTCTTTTTGAATGTCATGGACTTCACCTTCTTTAAAGATTTTCTCAAACGTATGCACTGAGTGTATTCAGCACTTTGTGCAACTAAATCAAAAGTGGTGGTGTATGAAAAAATGGTGTCAGAATGTTTGGGTTTCCTTATCACATATGTCAGGTCTTTGAATCGATGCCTTTCAAATTCTACCACATATTGTTTCTAGAACATCAACGGCAACTGTAATTAAAAACTTTATGTTTTTGAGATCAATGAGGGGTCTTGCTGTGGTACCACACTGGACGGCTGCTGAAAGACTTGATGAGGGATTGGTAAATTAGTGGATTCCAATGCATATCAAGCATGACAGGTTCCAGTTGGTGTACTTTTTGGACAATGTTTTTCAGTTTTGCAAGTTGTTATCATATTAATTTGAAAAAAGTGATGAGGCTCTGGACCACCACCCAGTTGTCAATATTGGGCTAATGGAACTGTAAAGCAAAAAATACAAACAGGAAAAAATCCCAACAGGAAAGTCATAGCAATTCAACAAAATAGACTTTCCTTATAGTTTCCCTTTATTGGTGTTCATTTAACATGATGAATCAAACTATTTTTTTTGTTTTGGTGCTTCACTGCTCATATTTGAGATGTGTATATGAATAGTATGTAGCAAAACCACCTTGAACACATTTTACAATTCAGTTGTTCAGCTAGTTGTATCACACTATTGGATACAGAGGCAAGTTGGCAATTCCACACAGATTGTTTTTGTTTCTGGCCATCCGAACAAATCCTTTTTCTCCCCATGTTTTTCCCCAGCTGCAATAAACAAATGGAAATGGTCAGTATTTATAAAATGAAAAGTTTGAGTCCGTTTTTTGTTTTATTTTGTTTTCACTGAGCATCTGGATGGCAAGTTTTCAAGTCACCATGTCTTCCCAGCTCTTTGTAGCAGTTCCTAGAGATGTGGGACACTTGCTTTGATTTTGCTCTTTTGTCCAGTGCCTCCTATACATCTATTGGCCAGGTTGTCCAGGGGTACTTACACTTTTTACTGGTATTTTACATTTAAACTATAAGTCTTTGCCCCTGGTCTTTTACCTGAGCACTGAAGCACTGGAAGATCAATTATACAAATATGTGGCATCACAGATGGTCAGTACAGTAAATAACTAACTTCTAAACCTCAAATTAAGAGAAACCAAAAAAACTTGTACATGCAATTCCTCCAATAGATGAAGAGCAGCAGAGATTGTACCTTTGCATGAAGAATACACTTTATAATTTGCTCTTAATGCAACTTGACATTAAAAATCAGGAGACAGTTGTATGTATAAAGTTCAGATTATTTGGAAATAAATCAGCGGTCAACATTTTTAAACAGACACAGAAGGTATGATTTCTTCTGTCAGTGTGAGCACAGAGGAATAGGTGGAGTCTCACCTATTCTTCACGAGCCAGTAGTCCTTGCCATTTTCTGTGCCGTAGCCGACAACCAGCACTGCGTGGTTGGTGTCAGACGTGCATTGGGGATCATCGTATATTCCTGCCCAGGTACAACAGAGGTTATACAAAAAAGTACTCAAGGACAGAATCCTGTATTGAGTCAACTACTCTAGAATATTTCCATGTTACATTGGAGACAATGTGAAATAGATTTCCTAAGAAGTTTGTTAATGTATCGATATTATTATTTAAGTTAAATTATCCCTTAGCAAAACAAATGCCATAACCTGTTGAGGATAATGCTTTTAAATGTTGTCCTTGGTCGAGAAATCACCGGATACACTCTACATTTTATGCCAGATCAGCATTGTAATTGATATGCTTGCAACGCTGTTGTCAACACTGTCTGAACCAAAACAATATTTAATTTCCATAGATTTGCAAACTCAGACATATTTTTGCAAAAAATGGCGTTCACAGGTTCTTGAAAATGCTGTACACTGGCTCCTCACTTTAAGAACGTGACTAAGGCTGAGTTCATCTCATAGGCTGAAACATTTTTCAGCTTCTGGACACTTTCTTTTTTCCAGTCAGCTGTCCTTATTACACAATCAAAAACCAATATTACAGATACACTATTATTTATAGGCTGGGATCTGCAAAAATCATTCAAATATCTGTAATAAATAAAAATATAAACTTTTAAACATTTATATTAAGTTTGGGCTGCAGTTAATACTATTTCAAATTGACAAACTCCTACTCAGTGCTGATTGTTGACTGATTTATGCCATAAATATATGCAACTGTCTTAATCTTGAGAATCATCACTGATATTCAGGAACAACAGACTTTGCTGTAAACAGCGTGGAAGGCAGATGAATTACAGAAATCCCGCTATCCTATTCAAGGTTACTGCAGGGTGGGTGTGGAGACACAGGTTCACAACAGACAGAAATGTAAGAAAAAATTAGTGACCAAATAAAACATAAAGGTTAAAGTTTTTATCCTCAAAAATTCTTAACTCAAGCATAGCACAATAAGACATTGTACTTTATTTTAAATAAGCAGTTTATAAAAAAAAGAAAAGTTAAGTGAAAGTTGACATTTAAAAAAACTGAAAGTATAAAAGTTGCACCTCAACTTACAGTACAGCTTACGGATACAGAAGGAAACTGCTGTTTTTTAAATCCACCACTGAACTTTATTTATATATATAGGGATCTCTGTCTGAATGCTGATATAGAAAGATGAGCCCGTACTCCTCTGTATTGTAAGCTGTTTGTTTGAGACTGATGTTGCTCTCTCACCTCCACTGTATAGGAAAAAGGAGTGGATGGCTTTGATGCTGACAGACACTGGGCCCACAGTGGCAACAGCGTACTGTAGAGCCTTTTCATCACCCCATGGAAGGATCCGATACCTGCTGCAGTCTCCAGCTTTTCCCGAAATGGAGTAGCGGCACATCCCTTCCTACAGGTAAGCCAGGTGAAGACAACATACGAATTCACAACAACACACACTAATATGTGGCTTCACTGTATGTGATCACAGGACAAACAGGACAATGTGTACTGACATGCTTGGAAGTTACGAGTTTATTAATACCAATTCAGGGGTTCCTTAGAAGATTATGGGCCCACTCACCTTTCCCTTGTACGGGTAAAAGTGATCTGAGTCGATGCCGCTGTTTTCAATGACGTAGTCCAAAGCTTTGTACCGGTACCCACCATCGCATCCATGGTTTCCATAACTTCTGCTGCAGTCCATCAGGTTCTGAGGACTGAGTGGTATCAGCTTGCCAGTTTGTTGCTTAACCTGCCCCTCCAGGGCCCCTACAACACTGAAGGCCCAGCAGGAGCCACAAAAACCCTGGAAACAGTCAAGCTTCATTTTAACTGTGATGCACTGAAAGATTACAGATACTCCCAAATCATAAAAACATCTCTCTTTCTCCTCATTTCACACTCCATGTATATCTGTTCTCTGGCTGTATCCCCCAGTCCTGTCAGGTTGTTTTTATACCTGATTTCTTACTGGGGTGACCAGGCCTTGGGTCCTCCAGTCCACAGATAGCGGGAGGGTAGTGTTTTGCAATGATTTGAAGGTGTGGTTTCCAGACTGGAGGTCATCTGGCTCTTCTCTTAGACAGCTGAACGTAGTGTCTACCTCCTCCTCCATCTGCATAAATAGGCATTGATCTGTTTCCTCAGAAAACTCCTCTGTGCCATGTATAGTCACACCTCATGTCTAGTCCTGTAGAATTCAGTAAACAAATGCCCAACACTTCTTTTTACACATACACCCAGGTTTAACATGCAGATTAAGCATTTAATTCCTCTGTTAGATGTCATATTTAACTTACGACTCTGGTGGTGTTTCACATATCAGCAACCTGAGTGTTTGTTTCACATTCATTTTTATGATTATTTCTATGATGAATCTTTGGCTTTATACTTTAGGGACTGTGACAGAGTGAGTGGAGGAATGGTTTCACCATGTCAGCAAAACGGTTGAGCTCAGTGGTGAAGGAGTGCAGGCCCAGCGAAGCCTCTAGGTTGTGTTTCTCTATCAGTTCCAAGTTCTTCTCCCAAACCAGCCTCCTGTGAGCCTCCTCACCCTGATCGCAAGACACATGTCCGTACAAATGCACAGGCAAATATATACACAAATAGGCTATATGAATGTATATATGCATACACAGATTATGTACACAAACACAAACAGGGCACATACACAGAGTATATAAAGTTCACTGGAGTTTAACGAAACTACAATGGATTGTTTCATTGAAATTTCAGTATTGCAGTTGCTTTTGGTGTAATTTGAATTATAGTTGTCACTGAATCACTAGTGCTCACAGCAAATGTTACCTTCAGACAGCTGAGTGTGAATGAAGTGAGCACAGAGCCATGATGAAGCAACATAATCAATACAGTCGTGGGCAGAAATCTGTATAATCTGTGCACTCTAGAGTTCTATGTTCAGCTTTTCTCAGGTCGAAGTATGGCTGACCTAAATTGCACCAAGGACATTCAAAGTTTCATTATGTTACAACTATGTATTTGTTGATTTTACACTTCATACTGTGGGTATGAATTTGAATTTGTTTAAGCTGAATTTAAACTATCAGGGCTATCAGGAAACAAACCTGCAATAGATGGAGAAATAAGCCAAGGCAGAAGTTTAGAAGTCTGGAAATCTATTGGACAACACCGTCCTAGAGGTTGTGTTTCTATAACTGCTCTTTGCCATACTGTCTACTTCTTACCTGCTGTTTATAGATTTTTTGATGGTGACGTTTCCACAGTTCCCAGTGGCCATTCAGGGTGGTGTCTGGAGGAGTGTGGCACAAGGCAGTGATGACTGATAGAGGGAGAAGGTGCAGGACATGCATCCTGACCACAAAAACATCACAAGCATGAGGTGGCAGTCATGGAGAAAAGAATAAATTTGCAGCAAGGTTTCCGTAAGAGGCAGAGGAAAGTTTTGAGGTACAAAAGTGTAACTGATGCCAGTGAATTTTAATGCAATTTTGGTGACAGTTGAAAAGTTATATGGTATTTGTACATCACACATTCAAGTACTCTGAGCCTCATATATCCGAACAAAACTGCAGGATTTATGATATTTTTTTGGGCTTTTTATGAAGACATGTTTGTTGGTAATATTAAGAATATGTTTTGATGATATTTTCTACATTTATGCTGCAATACTGTATCCGGTAAAACAGAGTAAGAAATTTTTCTGCAGATAAATGGTTTTGTCAGTACTCATCCAATTATCAACTACAGAGAACTCGTTTCGTTCCGGGCTGCATTTCTGAATGAACGTTTAGACCAACAAATATCTCTTACCTTGCAGGAGCTGGTCCGCTATGGAGTTCTTATTGCTTATGTGCTCTCAGAATACAAAGTAGTTTGAATAGCAACACAAAATGAAATTTCTTGTGGCAAATTGTCTGGTCGTGTCAACAGGACATCTGTGTGAGGAAAGGAAACTAACAAATTGATGCTTGATTAGTTTTTCTTTCTCAGTAATTCAGTCTCTGCTATGAAAGTGAAAGTTTTATATCCAGGTCTAGAGGTAACAGGAGCTTTTTACTAGAGCAAAAGACAGGGCAACCAGATTCAGTCACATGACTTGAGCTCACTGTTGAAGGACTTGGACTGAGGACTGGGTGCAAGGTTGACAAGGTTGTGGCTTGTGAACTTTTTGTTTTGGACCACCAGTGACTTGAACTTGACTCAGAACTCCCAACAGCAGAGAAGAAAAGAAAAATAAACCTCTGGAATATCAGTGGCTTACCACCCATGCTGGGCCCTTTATTATGGCCTATACCCTATATAGGGGCAGCATGAGTAGCTGGTGCTCTTTTTCTTCTCCAGTTGACCCTCCAAGGCACTGACCGAGCTGAAGGCCCAGCAGGAACCACAGGAGCCCTGCAAGTGTGAGAGTCACGTTTTGGGTGAGGTTGTCTGCACCACTCTGTCCATGTGGAGTCAGCAGTGGGCACCTCAACCAAGTGCTTTCACAGTATTACACCGTACTTGTCAATCAGGGTGGTTGTTGACCGCAGGGTGCAGATATCCAGGGGAGAGTTTATAAAAATAGGTTGCACAGAATTGAAATCTTGTTATGTGAATTTTATGGTACAAATTACATGTAGTCATTAGTGTAAGTTTATTATTATTACAAAGCACTATTTTGATGAGAGAGAAATATTTTGGTAGTGCAGATGCTCTTTGGTAGTAGCTTCTGTGATGGGGTCTACTAACAACAAAGTGTGGCTGGTTCAGCAGTATTATTGTTAATCTATTACTCTAAGTCACCATAGTCAAAGACATCAGGTAAATAAAGAAATGAGCAAATAAAAAGGCGCAGGTAGTGTAGTGATTAGAGCAGTAGCTGCCTGGCTTGGAGGTCCTGATTTTGGGTCCATGTTCTGCTGTAGCACTGCTGAGCAAGGTACTTATCCTCAATTGGTCCAGTAAAAGTTACACAGCTGAATAAATGAGTAAATCATTGTCAAGTGCTTTGTATATGAAGCATCAGCTAAATTTATTAACACAAATAAAAATAATTGTGACTGCAAATTCCTGTGCAAGACTGTTACATGAGAATAAAAAGGTGCGGAACAATGATGAGGGAACATAATGAATATTACTGTGTGCACTCGTCTGCATGTTGGAATTGTGCATTCGGTTGGGAGGCTCTGATCAGTCTGACTGATGTACATTGCACCAGTCCAACATTTGTGTGTTACAGTTCATGAATCTGTTGATACGTGTTCTTCCTCACTGTGGATGACTCATGGATTTTTGTAATTGGAATTAAACCAATATAAAGTGACCATAACAAAGGAGATCTTTACAATGATACAGACAACAGCGCCCCAGAGTTTGTGCTTCCCCCACTAGGTCACCTTATATTTCCTTATTTATTATCAATTTTTCCACTTGATACTCTGTCTTAATTATTTATACACCATACTGCCAAAACTGAAACCAGCAAGCGGTGGCCCTAACCTTACTCTTACCTTACTCCATTCTGAAGAGTAGTCGGTCGTTTAGGGAAATAAGACTAATAGACCTTTTCTGAAAGTACAATACTGTGATACAGATCTTATATCCTTACACGTGTTCCAATGTAAAGGTTCTAGAAAAGATAAAACACAGAGACAGATAGATCCACAGCCAAGTTTTGTATGTGTCAGAAGTTTGTTATACAAAGAGTTTATCAGCTGAAGTAAACAAGGTTACAATGACTCTTAAGATCCAAACCCAGAAGGTCATGAAGTTACAGTAGGAAGCTGCCTACTGTACCCATCAGCAGGGATCCCAGCATTGCCCCTGTAATAAGTCTTGATGTATAAATAGTAGGATATTTGTTTGCTAAATGACAGAACGATAATGAACTGGGTTGATCCACAGTGGATCCCTGCTTGGGAGCTGGGGGAGGCATCAGTGCCCAAAAACATTGCTCAAACCTTTGCCACAGCTTCCTGCACAAGTAGCTGGTGATATTACTGATGCTCATGTCCTTCTCAGGCTGGTTGTCATCATACCTGTCAGGCATGTGAACCACCAGGTGTCTGGACATTGACCAGTAGATACAGCGAACCACCTGGTGTCTGTGGGTGTGTTCAGGTGCTGCTGGAGCAGTTCTGTATTAATGTGTTACACAAATTTTTCATTATAATAGGCATTACATAGTTTTTTTGGTGAATTTGGGATGGGATTGGAACAAATTGTAATAAGGAGCAAATAAGGACAAGTTAACAGAGGATAAGCGTGGTGCTACAAAGATGAGAAAATGGACAGAACAAGGCAGAAATGTATTTTTCACTCACAAAAAGCACGTGAAATGCTGGGTTGTGTAAGTCCAATGGAACATATCGTGACATACAGCACTGTGCAAAAGTTTTAGGCATGCTGCAAAGTAAGAGTGCTTTCAAAAACAGAAGTGTTAATAGTTTATTTTTATCAATTAGCAAAATGCAAAGTGGATGAACAGAAGAGAAACCTAAATCAAATCAATATTTGGTGTGACCACCCTTTGCCTTCAAAACAGCATCAATTCTTCTAGGCATACTTGCACAAAGTCAGGGATTTTGTAGGATTATAGTCAGGTGTATGATTAACCAGTTATACCAAACAGGTGAAAATGATGATCATTTTCATATGTAGGGTGAAACAGTCATGGAAAAAGGCAAACCACTTCTGTTTCTCCTGTGCCATGGAAACCACCCCAATGGCTGCTGTGAGTTGGCAACGACTTGATAGCGGTTCTTTTCTTTTCTTAAGATAAAACCCAGTTGCTGCTAGACACTCTGCATTTTTGCTTTTATTGATGCTCATTTAATGTTTGGAGAATAAATTCATTTTTTGATTTTAATACTTCACCACCCATATTTAAGACGGGTAAATGAATATATATTAAAACAATGCTGACATTTCTTGTAACATCAGTAACATCACATGATAGGAAACACTGGCCTTTTGGCAACTCCACACAGGTTATTTTTGTTTGTGGCCATCTAAACATATCCTTTTTCTCCCCACTTTGGTCCCAAACTGCAAAAAAAAGCTTTGCAGCATTTGTGTCTTAAATATGATATGAATTTATAAATTAAGTATTTCATCTTTATGCTTAATGCTTATCATGTTCAACAACCCCTTCATATTATTTAAGACTGAACATTTTCAATTTTTGTCCAAAGTTAAACATCAACAATTTTAAGCTGTCAGTGTGAGCACAACTGAGTCCCACATGTTTTTCACGAGCCAGTACTCCTGCCCGCTGTCTGTGCCATAGCCAACAGCCAGCACTGTGTGGCTGGGTTTCAAAGTGCAGCGCGGGTCGTCATATATACCTGCTCAGGTACAACAGAGATAATATGCTGCGATTATTAATAAATAGTGTTACGACTTGATGTGTGTTCTGCTGTCTTGCTGGCTTACAGATTCTTGGTTACCAGTGGTCCGTCATGCCATCATCATCAACGATGATGTCACAACCACCCTCCTGGTCAATGAAATTTAAGGTGGTATGATTTCAGTTGTTTGACTCTGGAGCTTTGCTACTCACTTTTGCTTGTTGTTTGACTTGTGGTTGGTCTTTGTTAATACTTGTATGGTTGGGTGTTTCCCTGTTCTAGTTTCTCACCTGTATTATTTGTATAAACTTGTCATCCTCATGTAGAGAATCACATATTACTTTAAGCTTGCCACAATATTACACATATACTATATTTCATACTGCATTATAGATATTAGAACGAAGGCAAAATTTTAAAAAATTTGGTAAGATGATGGTTACATTGCATTGTGGGTATATTGCTGTGTGATCATTTAAGCTGTAGTGTCTACATAGTGATTCCCCTGTGCAAGTGAACAAAGTGTTTTTTTAAATCATCTCCTTGCATTTGAAATCATGTGATGCACTCTGTGTTTTTTCCACTCTGAGCACTTGAATGAATATGTTGGTAGTGCTGTTCCCAAAAATGTCTCAAGCAAAAAAATATTTAATTTAGATTGATTTGTTAGCTCACTGGATGTTGAAAACACTGTACTTTAAATGTAAAATTTCAAACTGTGGGACAGGAAAATCTGGAAAATGTTGATATAAGTTTAATTTGTGATGTGGCCTATAGTTTCGGAAAGTGCTATTTGTGAAACCGCCACTCAGGTTCTTTTTGTAAATGTTGCTTTTGCAAGTTCAGCACAAACTGCTTTATGCTGTGTTTGGAGTGTTTGGAATCATTTTGATCCCTCATCTTCCTTGTAGAGGTGGAAGGAGAGCAGCTTGAAATGGATGCTAACAGACACGGGCCCATGGTGGCAACAACGTACTGCAGAGCCCTCTCATCACCCTGCGGAAGGATCTTGTACTTCCTGCAGTGTCCGACTCTCCCCTTAACAGAGCAACTGTGTCTTCCATCCTACAGGTAAGCAAGGTGATGGACACACAGGTACCCAGAAAAACACAGACTGTTGAGGTTTGTATCTCTTCTCATCAAAACACACGCAGCATAAAACGGGGTGTGATGTGTAGAAATGTCAGATTTGGAACCAAAAAACAAGGCTATGGATAAAAAATGGACACATACATCATGTGTTTGAAAAGTTTTGCCTCACTCTCACTTTGAATTTGTTTGCACTCACGAGTGTTTGCATGCACTGCCTCACCTCCACCACCAGCTCACCTATCCCTTGTATGGGTAAGAGACCTCCAAATCGATGCCCATGTTCCCTGTGATGTAATTGAAAGCTTTGATCACACGGCCACTTTTGCAGCCATGGTTACCATAACTGGTGCTGCAGTCCACCAGGTTTTGGGAGCTGAGTGATTTCAGCTTGCCAGTTTGTTGCTTCATCTGCCCCTCCTGGGCCTCCACAGCATTAAAGGCTCAGCAGGAGCCACAGGAGCCCTGGCAATGACAGCCAGTCAATTTGCAGAGCAAACTGAGGAAGGTCATACCTGGTGTGACTGTGGTGAAATAAGGAAGTTAACAGTTTGTTCATAAATGAATAGGGTGTTACAAAGCACCGGAAAGCACTTGAATAAGCAGAACAGCAAGTTTCATGCATTTACTTATCTGACATTCAAAAAAAAGGGTCAGGTGACTATCAGTCTCCAGACCATAGCATCCCGCGTTCTATCAGTCTCCAGACTATAGCATCCCGCTTTCTCCTCATTTAATAATATGCTTGGTTCTCCTATGTCTGTATCCCCAAGTCCTATCAGGTTTTTTTTATACCTGATTTCTGCCCGGGGTGATCAGGACTTGTGTCCTCCAGTCCACAGACTGTGGGAGGGGGGGCATCTCGCAGGGGACTGAATGTGTAGTTTCTAGCCTGGAAGTCATCCAGCTGTATGAGCCACATACAGTGTGTTGTGTTTAGTCTTATAAACAAGGCTTATGTGCAGTTTAAGGAACCTCTGCTGAGGGGCCAGGGACAGCAGATGGATTCACTCACTGACAAATTGGACATTCTGCACACCAGCGCCCAATGTCTCTGTAGATTCCGGGCCTCTAAAACTGGACCTGCAGGGGGCACAGAGTTTCACACTGTTTGAATAGGGTTGTCATAGCAACTGTGTGTTTGTTAATCGTACACACCTGGATTCCGCTACTGGGTACAATCGTACTTTGTACCCAGTAGCGGAATCCAGGTGTGCCCTGTGTACAACGGTGTGTGAAACGTCCTGTATCTGAAGTGAAGTGAAGTAATATCACTGTGTTGTGCCTCGTCGCCTGCCACAGTAAATAATCTGTCTCGTATTCGGCCGTCACTCGATCAAGGGTATTAAATAATTTCACTGTTGTACGTGAAAACACGAGGATACCTGTGTAAGAGTCACGTTTGCAGTTAGGCTGCCTGCACTGCTCTGCACACCAGGGGTCAGCAGTTGGCATCTTAACCTAGTGCTTGTACAGCATTACGCTGGGTTTCTCAGTCAGGGCCGTTACTGTCCACTTGTGCAGAAGTCCTGTGAAAAGTACTTTTCTGATAGCAGTTTGTAAGAATGCGTTATACCGAATGGATATTTCAGTTTTTACTAGGTGTTTCTGGTGTGAGTGTGAGTCGATAGCTTGTTATGTCGATTTTCGGGGCCTTATTTGCATGAGTTTATGAATGCAAGTTCAATATGCAAAGGAAGCCATTTCACACGGGGTCATAAATCACAGATCACATGTACAGTACATGTATGCACAAGCACAAGGAGCTTCCACGTACATGCATGTGGAATTTGTTACAATTACACAGCATTATTTTGATGACAGAGCAGAACTGCAGAAGTGCAGATGCTGTTTGGTAGTAACTTCAGTGACGGGCACTATTAACAACAAAGTGTGTTTTGTTCAGTAGTATTATTGTTAATTTGTTATTGTAACTCACCTTAGACAAAGACATCAGGTAAATAAAGAAATGAGCAAATGAGCCGATTCTCATACTACTTGTCAGTAAAGAAAGAACAACAGCAAAGAAAGAGTAAAGGTAAAACAAACAGAGATAATAATTCTTTGTGAAGAACAACAACCACTACCTGATCAAATATGCTGATAGCACCATCACCCACAATTATGAGTCAGTTAACAGAGGAGAAGTGATATGGCTGGTGCCCTGGTGTGTTTCTCGCTGTCATCAAGACTAAAGAGATGACTGTTGACTTTTGAACAGCTGTCTGGCAGAGTCATATAATAGTGAGTCATAATAATGTGAGTCATAAATTCCTCTACAGTAAGGACATTTGTACTATAAGAATATATCAGCAATAAAC
>UFQX01001337.1:0-58044 GCA_900497675.1 Arapaima gigas | reverse complement strand
GTCAAACCAAAAGTCACACGTAACAATATAACAAAGTCAAATACACAGAGCAAACAGCAATCGGACGAGTGAGCCAAAAAGCCATCTTTTNCGTAACAATATAACAAAGTCAAATACACAGAGCAAACAGCAATCGGACGAGTGAGCCAAAAAGCCATCTTTTGGGGGGGGGTCACAGTGCTTCTTATCAAGGGGAAAGCCTGCCCCCAGGTCATCGGTTGGCACATTCCAATAGGTTGATTGATGATGATTGACAGATGGAGCAAACCACCTGTGACACAGAACAGAAGAGACAGGGGGAAAAACAGAAAAACAACCGCCAAACAACCGGAGCAGCACAGACACGTAACAATTGTCCTCAGAAAGAAATTGATATGGATAGAAGTGTAGAGTGCTGTGCTGCACCCATTATGGGGAGCATGCCAGCAGCAGGACAACAGATTAGCATAATCCAGACTATACTAAAGATTGTCAGATCTACTTGCCTGAATGACATGAGGAAAACTTCTGTGTCAATACATTAGTTCAGCCCTGTTAGGGGGGAACTGTCAGGACAGTATTGGACAGTTAGTCTGAGAAACTAAACGGTTATAGCAGAGCCTGAGGAAAAGATCATTTGAAAGGACACATAATGGACCTCAAGGTTTACATAAGTGTAGAAGGATGGCTGAAAAACATGACAAGCATTTGCTTCTATGTCTTGTCCAGCACGCTTTTGCACAACATTTTAAAGTACAAGAGGAGATTAGCAAATTAGCTTTCAATTTCCACTCTACTGCCTGACCAAACTTTGAAGAAAGTTGATCTTTGTGGACAAAAAAACTGAAAATTACTTCATAGTCATATCTGATAATTATTCAAGATTCCTTGAAATACTTCATTTACCCTGAGACACTAGTTCCCAAGTTGTGCAGAAGGTCAAAGCAGTTTTTGCCAAGTATGGAATTTATGAGGAGGCATACAACAGAATTAGATTTTCAGTATGTTACCTTGGCCTCCCCATCATTTGCAAGGCACTGGTCTTGCTGAGAGAGTAGTATAAACTGAACAGATCTTTAAGCAGGATGAGCCTCTCAAACCGTAATGTGCTATAAAACAATCACATGTTGCACAACACAGGTCAGTCCAGCTGAATTCTATATAGGGAAGAAGTTTAAAGCAAACATTATTTTAGCCAACACATCAAAATGAGCAGTGCCTCTGACTTCAGTACGTAGTTGGAAAGGGGAACCAAACTTATTGTAATTAACAATACAGGGTGAGACGCTTACCCAGTCTGAGTTCTGGTGAGGATGTCCTGAATAAGCTGGGCCATGAGAAAACATGGACTACAAAGGTGGTGGTAACTGGCAGGTGTCAATCCAGTAGGCATGGCACAAGACAGTCACATGCCCATACACAATAGGTAAGCTGGCACACCCAGATGTGGGAGCCTATGCTGTTCATCCCCTCAACAGTCAGTTAGCCAGGTTGCATCCCACTCCTTGAATGAGTGTTAGATGTTGAGATCCAGGATTTCTGGTCTGGTTTCCTTTGATTTGCCTCTTTCTTGTCCTTATGGCCCCACACTGTCCTGGTTCTGGGTTCCTTCCTATCAGGCCTCTTTGATGACCTTCTCAACTCACTTATAGGTCACGCATTTCCCTTTCCTCTTCATGTACATTAAAAAACAACATCAACCAATTCAGACAGTTAAAAATCTTTAGGGAGTTCTCCCTCCAAAACACGGTCAAAAGAAAAGAACAAAGAAAAAAAGGTCCTGCTGTTCTCTCCCTGCAACTGCACACATTCCATTCCAAATGTGGCTGGTTGTGGGGCAGAAGAGGTCACTGAAGTGGGACAGACAACACCGAACAGCACAATTCACTAAAAAAACACCAAAACCAAAAATTCAAAAATTTACCAAAAAAACACTTTAATGGCAAAAGAAACTAAAAGCATACACACAAATCAGCCATGTTTCAGCCACCCAAAGCTACCAGTCCTAAGATCAAGTACTCAGATCAGATAATCTGGACAATTTCCCTCAGCTGGCTGCAGCTTGTTCTCATTCAGTCCATTTTAGGTTTAGGAGACGGTAGGTAACAGGGAGCTGTATTATGGAGGTACCACCCAACTCTTCACAATTCACAATAGTAAGTAATGATTCAAAGCCAAAAAGCATAATGTTTTGGGTGTGGTGAAGTCGTCTCAAATGAAATGTTGAAACATCAAAGCTGCAGAGAAGCTTAAACATAAAATACCCTGGATTTGTTGGAACACCAAAATAATATTTCCAAAATGAAGGGAGGCATACTTCAAGCACAGTAAGTATGTTAACAATGCAATCGACAGCTGTTCAGAAAGTTAGTTGTCTGGTTTTGTATTTCCATTCAGCTCATAGCAAGAAAGTGTTACAGAGGTTCATCTTGAGTAGCGCTGTGGATATGTGTCAAGCATTACTGGGGGAGGCAGCAGTAACCAAAATTCAAACCATACCACTAACAAATGACAAAGTAAGTAGAAGAACCGTTGACATGAGTGATAACACTGAAAGCCAATTTCTGGAGAGAATTAAGTTAAACCCATGTTTGCATTACAGTTGGATAAGTCCACTGAGAGCAAAGTAGCTGTATTGTTACTTTTTGTGAGGTACAGCTGATGGTCTTCTTAACAAAGATGTACTAAACAAATTAATGTACTCCCTTAATGATTACTTCACTGAAAAAGGGTTTGACTGGAAACATTATATGGGTGTCTGCACAGATGACGCTGCTTTAATGACAGGAATACATTGTGGTTTTGTCATTGTGGTTTTACATTGGTAAAGAAAATGTCACAAGGTGTGCATGATGTTATAAATGGTTCTGTGAAATCTGTTAACTGTATGAAAAACATGCAATCCACTCAAGATGTTTTCCTTCTTCTGTTTTTCAACTCCATTACCACAGCAAAGTAATGTGGCTATCAAGAGGTTGTGTATGTACTCTCCTGTTTGAGCTGAAGAGTTCATACGCTTCCAGAAAAGCAGCTGTCCCCTACAGCTAAACATTACACTGATCGTGACTTTAGTGCAAAAGTAGCTAACTTGTCAGATTTTTATTTGTTTCAGATTAAATTGAGGAGTTCAACAAAAACCTGTTCCTTGGAACAGATGAGTCAGACAGATTAATTGATATGTTTCCACTCATAAGTGAACATTCGGAATGTCAACATCTCTGAGACTCAGTTAACAGAGAAGTTTTACTTCTCCACTTTTTGGTTTTGGACCCTTTCTTAGAGATTCCTCCATCCAAAAAGACACTTTCTATTATCTTGTAAAATGAGCTGATGGAAGTATCAGTGAATAATAATTTGAAGCTTCAGCTCACACAAGATGACTTTGTTGCATTGTAGATATTGGCTGCCACTGAATATCCCTCTTTGTCACAACAAATAATGAAATGTCTATTAGCTTTCATCACCACATATTTATATGAGTCAGGATTTCCCACTGTGGCTATCACAAAAACCAAAGGCTAGAGGCAGAGTGAAAGCAGCTTTGGATGCTGCTGTGTGAATTAGCATAGAGAATTAAAACCCAGCAACCTGACCTGATCATTTCTCTAAAATAAGTCCAAGTGTGTCAGTGTTGAGAAACGGTATACTTAATGCAATCACTGCAGCCTATAGTGGAATACCAACTGTTCGCAGGTCAGAATAGCCTTTCACTTATTATCAAAACAAAAATGTCTTACAATGCTTTTGGTAAGTGGACCCTGACCATCTTGACAGATTCTGAAGTGGGCCATTATTGACAGTGAGCTGCAGTGCATGAAAAAGCACATTTCTTGATGTTGAAAGTAACCTCCACCTACATTTGCAGCTGATATAATACAAAGTCCCGTGTCTATAATCATTTCTACCTCTAGGAATGAAGAATAATCTACTACGCTAACCAGAGCAATCATCAAGTTTCTTTAATGTATATATTTTTTTTTTCCTCATTTTACTGGAAAATGTAAGTTTAAGTCTTTGTCACAATTAGTTATTATGTTTGCTCCTGCACAGCAACCACAAAAAGGCTTTTATGGCAGCAGAATGTTACGCTGTTTTCAGTTCTGTAGAATCTATGTAAATATTCCCTGAGAGACCTTCGCTGAGGAGCCGATCCAACCGTCATCTTCCATTTACATTGTCTGGCTTCATAGAATAAAGGTTGACAAAAAAACTTCTTAGCTGACCTCAGTTCAGTTTTGATCAAAATATTCACAAAGGCTTCTGTTGTTTGCTAAATCCTGTCCAGGTGCAGTGCACAAGCCTGGCAGCTGCACATGGAAGCAACATGGTGATGG
Source organism: Arapaima gigas (assembly GCA_900497675.1). NCBI lineage: Eukaryota > Metazoa > Chordata > Actinopteri > Osteoglossiformes > Osteoglossidae > Arapaima > Arapaima gigas. The sequence continues at coordinate 53,731 of UFQX01001337.1, read as the reverse complement.
AACATTGAGCTATGGTTGCAGCTAATTAACTAATAAAAAAAAACAATATAAAAGCCCAGGTCCAGAGAAGGGGAAAACAGGGAAGTTTGGCTGGAGTTTAAAAAAAAAAAAGACCACAAAATCTCTTGACTACTTATTCCTTTCCTGATACCTATTCCTTTCCTTTCACTTGACCTGGCATGCTAAAAGAAACTTGTAACATTTGAGTACTGGTTTGCACACAACTCTAACCCTAACACTAACCCTGTCCTGGTCCCTAAAAGTATCCCTATCCCTAACCCTAACCCTATCGCTATCACTCATCACATAAGCAGAGTGACTGTTGATTGTAAGGACATCTTTAGCTGTGACAAACCACAGCAAAAAGTGCCATAAGCTGAGCAGCAGAACAATGTTTACGCCTGGCAGTGTAAAAAAGTGAATATTTTAAATAAAAATAGAGCTCCTTGAAAATAAAACAAGTACTGAAATGCATCATGCATTTTATTATATAATATTACTAGATATAAAGAATATAAAATAATAACAAGATATAAAGAACTCTGTGTTTCAGAGTTCTGCATTAATAACAGACAAATTCCTAATAGTCAGCTGTACACTTTAAACTTGAAGACTTTACAGATGAAAATGTATGCTACCACATACATAGTTCAGTGTGTACTAAGAAATACTATCATGTCTATTATAAGCATGTTTGTCAGCTGCAAACTACAGATCACATGAATGACTTGTAAAGTATGTATAGAAACCAAATGCTCAAAATGCTCACCTCTGCACATCAGGCACAGTGCATGGAATGTATGCACGAACATGCCAGGAGATGAGCAGATAATCACCGAACACTTTTAAGCCACAGATGCATTAGATAAAAATACAAAGGGTCATTTCCTGTGAAAGCTTCCCAGCAGAGCCATATAAGCACATGGCCGCAAGTTTCATCTTGAAAAAAGCCACACACTCACAGTACGATTCCAGAAGCCGCTTCAGAGAGGATCCTAATTCCTGAACTCAAACCTTCTACAGGTATGGCTGTAACAGTTGCATTCTCACAACCATCAGTACATGTTCTTTATGCCAGTAAATGGCTGTAGCTCACATGGCCAGTGCATGACGCATCTGAAATTTGGACTGTTTTTTTTACATGATTTGTTGCAAAAATTGTGAGGTATGTGTTGAAATTTGTATGCTTGCATGGTTCAATTTTTCTTAGTCTTTTTCAAAGTCTTTATCAGTATGGACATGTTAAAAAAATACGTGTATATTTTATTTAAATGCTTAAATAATGGAACAAGACAAAAGTATTGCAGCAAAAAAAAAAAACATAATGTATCAGTGACCTGCATCCTTTTGTCCCTTTTGTGTGATACTAAATCTTGCTTTTTTTAAATACGGCGATATCACAAAATTCAGGATGAAGACAACAACAAACAACATGGTTCCTACTTCAGATTACTCAAGCAAAAACGTGAAAAATTGCCCTTCGTATGAGTTTGAAAATATTTTTAACTGGATCATTATATCTGTTGGACTACCTATCATTATTGTGGTAGGTTACGCCTTGATTCGCCTCGTAAAGGCCGACCATGTTACTCCCATCTATGTCATCAACCTTCTCCTGTCCGACCTCTTGCAACTCTTCACAAAGCCAGTTTTTACAATGATTACGTATGGAATTAGAGTTGGTAGTGAGCTGCAGATCTTTTCTGCCATTGTGATTAACACTGGATTTCTCGCCAGCCCATTTTTCATGATGGCCATCTCTCTGGAGCGATACTTGGTGGTCGGCTATCCTATTTGGTACCGCACCCGGCGCAGTGTAAGAATTTCGATCGTAGTATCTGTAGCTGCTTGGCTCATTCTGATTGCTTTTGCCCTCATTATTTTGTATCAGTTAGATAAACATTTAACAAAGATATATGCAGTAGTCTTCCTTTTACCCTTCCCCTTCCTGGTTTTCTTCTATGTGGGCACCGTAAGGAGTCTGTCAAGAACCATCAACCTACCCAGAACTGAGAAGAGAAGGATTCTCGGTACCCTCCTTATGGTTCTAGGCATCTACTGTGTGTTATTCCTTCCCTACAGTTTTGTTCATCTGTTCAAGGAGTTATTCAATAAATCTGACTCATGCTACCTTGAAGCAATTGTGTTCAATCTAGTGGACCTTAGTGCAATAGTGGACCCCGTCCTCTACATCTTCATGAGAAAGGATGTGAGATGGATCTTCAAAATGTCTATTTGCTGTAGAGGACTGATGGGAGTTAGTGACAGCAGCAGGACATCTGAGGGATATCAGGAAGATTCGGGCGCTCTTGGATCTACACAAGTTGAGGCTGTCAGCAGTGTGTAAAATTGCCTCCTAGGAGCCCATCATAGGTTACACTTGTGACCAGAAGCTCCACAACCACAGGAGTTGACTGGCAGTGTTTCCTAGAGGGAGGGATTCATTTGACCATGAATCAATGCCTCAGCCACTTTGCCAGCAACATCCAAGATGAAAGAGTCATCTTAAAAACATTCTGCAGGATTCTAAAAACGTGGAAGTGCGGTACCAAGGGTTTATCTGTCACTTTTTACTGTTTTTACCCTTAGATTTGAAGGCTAATGCTTAAATGTATAAAAGGAAGAGTAAAAGTGAACATTTCCTTGAGACCTGATACATAAGAGGGGCTCTTGTGAGAAGCATTAATGACCATTACAGCATTCTCAGCTAAATAAATAAACATATGTAAATTACAAGGATAAGCATGATGTCATCTGTGTAATGTGGTTAGTCACAAAATCTGTACAATTTACAAGATAAGTAATGTTCTGGAGCATTCTGATGGCTACAAGATGAGACCAGAGGGTGTGGGAGGAACTAGTAGTTCATCATCGTTAATGAATGGATTATACAGATAAAAGCATCTGGCAAAGAGCTTAAAAAAGTCAGAAATACCAGGCTACACACTTCAAGTCGTAGACTGTTATGTATTAACAGTGTATCATTCGATGTGTATTACTTTACGTGCATCTGTTGTGTATTCGATGTATACCTGTTGTATAATCGATGCATATTAAAACAGTATCATTCCATGTGTATTTCATGTGCGGCTGTTGTATATTCGACGTTGCCCGTTTGATGTATATCTGTGGTTAACTGGCGTGTATTAAAGCGCGTACCACGCGATCGACGTTCCACGCGCGTCCCAGCAGCCCGCGAGCGCGTCACGTGGCCATCGCGCGCCTAAACCTGTCATTTCCCCGGGACGGCGACCTGGTGGCGCGGCGCGGAGCGGCGCGTGTGTGGCGGTGTGTATCGGCGTGCGTCTGCGGGCGAACGCGGTGAGTGTTTTGCCGCTCCTGCCTGCGCCGTTGGCGGACCGCAGAGCCCACCTGTTGCTCAGCTCAGTACCGTTAACGAGTTCTCGCTTGCCGTTTTAAAAATGGCGGCAACGGTTTACTTCAAGTCCAGCTGAGCCCATTTCAGAGGCTCGGTTTTCTTTAAACTGAACCGAATGCTGCCTTGGAGCAGGAACGCTTGACCTGGAGCCGGAACAGGGTTTATTTATGCCATTTGATGGTGCGATTCGTACGGCGCTGTCGGAAAGCGAAAACGAAAGTGCAGCGCGTGAGAGGCCGCACGGATTGCTGCTGAGTAAACAGTACATAAAATAAAATAAAATAAAACGAAACCAGTTTTTCATTACCAGCCAGTCACAACGGTGGACAAACTGATTTTTTTTAAATCGCAAAGTAAATTTGTTTCAGAACTATAATGAGATATACACAAAATGTGTGTTTTTTTAATAGGCCGGTTTATTTGAGTGAGTTTTGATTTTCGTTTTTTCTGACCGTTTGAAGAATCTGCGGTTCGGAAATGAAGCGGAGGGCGGTTATCGGTTCCGCGTCCGCGTCCGCATCCGCCCAGTAGTGCGATAAAACACTCCTACTGTGATCAAAATGTGCATTATAGTATAATAACTCGCCTTAATCGAGTGGGCTGCATATTTTTGCTAAATGACCGCTGGCCAATGGGTCGCCTGTTTGATTGAAGAATAATAAGACATTTATTGACGGCACAATATCATGCGCTTCAGCAGAAACGCGGAAAAACTGCTGTGGAGGAGTCATGCTCCCCTGTTAGCAGCTTTCCTGGGGGCTCTGCATTGTACTTTGTTTGTTCGTTCGTTCGTTCGTTCGTTCGTTCATTCATTCATTCGTTTGAGCGACACAGTCCACGAGAAACATTCTTCCCACAGGTAAAGGATTAACTCTCAAGACTTACCTGCTGCTCCTTCTTCCCGCACTTACGTAAATAGTCTAACATTCATTTTTGGTGAGCGGTATGGAGATACTACAGAGCCAGCTAATCCACAACGTGCACAGCGGAACAAACAGCAGTGTGTGTGCGTGCGTGTGTGAACAGTGTGTTCAGACTCAGGAAGCATTTCTAGAGCTTAAGAGTGAAAAGCAGAACAGTGGTTATTTATGCATTATGTTCTATTCTATAAGTGAAAATGCACATACAAGTAGAACAATAAACAACTTTTATTAGGGAATTTATTATCTTTACACTTTACTGTATAACTAGCAGATTTAATAGACTATTATATAAATAAAATATTAGACTAATTAAATTTTAAAGGAGGGACTGGCTTATTGGTCGTTTGCGAGCTGCGGTTTCTCGATGATTTAGGTGTAACAGGATACAGTTTCAACACCTCAATTTGTCTTAGAGCTCCATTCATAGTCAGATTCATGATCTATGAGCTGGTCCATGATTTCTATGATGTGGTGAAGCTGTTGCTGAAGAATTCTGTGGCAAACTGTCTCATTGTGTTTTCCTCTTCTGCATCAGGGTCTGCAGATGTTAATTTGAAATCTTAATAATTGACACTTTGGCCATTAGACTGCATCAATTCCTCAATGTTATCCTCCAGTCTCGCTTAACTGGCCAGTTTGACAATGTTTTGGGCGACCGATTCCTTTTCAGCTTTTTCCAAGATGCTGTATACTTCTGGCCAGAGCTTCTTCAACACTTCATTCATCCAGTTTGAAGTCACTTCATTCTAGGCTATGATCCGTGGCAGTCATAATGCAATAGTCTTCTCAAAATTGTGTGATGGATTGTTTATCTTCATTTGATTTCTGTGTTAGTTTCTTGACTGTGCAGCAGAGAAGTTTTGAAATTCAATATTCCTCCCTAATCCATTAGTTGTATTAATGAAGAGCTGTTGCAAGCATGCTAGCTGCTTCACCAGTGATGCGAAAGTTGTGGAGGTTAGTGTGCTCTTAAAATCTATCAAACCAACTTCTGCTACCTATAAATCTTAATGATGCATCTGGTTTTTCTTCTTGAGTATGTGTGAAGATGCTTCTTGCTTCTCCATTATTATCAGTTTGCTTAAGGAAATATTACATTGTTTGAGCATCCAGCCAAGTGCTAGGCCTTCTTTCTATTTCTTTCAAGCACGAGTTGCCTTTGGGGCTGACGGTTTTTGAGGTTCCCATTGCACAAGTGTTCATCTTGTCTGCATTTTTTAAAAATTGTTCTTATTTTGGACATCGCAGTGTCTAAAGAAGCACCCACATCAGATTGACACTGACTGGCTTCAAACTGCCTTGTAAACACATGTAGTTTCACTTCCAAGGAAACGCTTTCCCTTTGCACGTTAAGTGCACCTTCAGGCGTTACATAGTAATGGCCATTTCTTCTCATTATCAAGCATGTGTGCTGTCACGAAAGGGCTCTGAAGAGGGCAGCATTAAGTGGGGTCTTGCCATGCATGTCGAGAATGTCACTGGATAACAGCTTAGCTAAAGCACTAACTGACCAAACGCGCAATGTTTTGCTGTGTTTTTGAAGTGTTATTGCCATAGACGGATCTTTCTTCTCTGTTCAGCGCTCCCAAAACAGCTTTTGTTTTCCTGACATTTTATTGCAAATTGATACCAAACAAAATAGGCTTAGAGTTGCACTTAACAGAACTGAATGGGACTTGAGCAGCAGTGTGTGGAGTTGGGTGTGTTGGAAGACATCAGCCTAAATGAGATATTTAGTTGCAAGCAGCACCATAATGGGTTAGGGTCAGGGGGTCTTAAAAACAAAACATGTAAGTCTACTTTCTATGAAAAACATAAATATGACAGGGAAAAGTAGGCACATTTAAGAATTCACTGCAACTGCCAAAATGGTTCCCACCTTTGGAACATGTATAAAAATAAAAATAAACTCTTACAAAAATCTTTTTTTTTTCAAAAACTAATGTGATTGACCTGGATTTGCAACAGGATCACAGGCAGTTTTGTGCTAAAAGTGAATTAACAAGCAGGGTAATCGACCTAATCCACATCAGAAGGTTTATGACAGATTTAATGATGATAGAATATTTCTAGCGGATGGATAGATGGTGATGCCTTTACCACCCCAAAACAAATTACATTAAAAATAAAAGTAACGTTAAGGATGCTCTGCTGTGAACCGCTCCAGCCAGCACGAGCGCTAACTTAAGTCATTGTCATATTAACTGGTTTATTTTTCACTCTCACATATTTATAGAAAGATGGTGGTGATCATGGAGGTGCCAAAGCAGATTAGATGGTATGTTGGAACTTTTGGTGGCCCCCCCCCGCTGCACATCTTGTAAATTTGATGTCCATCCTCTTCTGCCACCCCCAAACATTCTTTAAATATAGAAGGTACTGGCCTTCTGCCAATTTAAGATGGTAATCTGATGGACGTGAAGCTATAGTGTTGTATTCTGTTGTTTTCACAGCATGTCTGCTCCCTGTAGACTAACTAAAGTGTTACTAAACTAGCCACACACACACACACACACACACTTGCTTGCAAAAGGACTTTTTCAGGGCAATGTGGATCGTGAGGTATCTGAAAACCAATTTTAACATTTTGCCAGCTGTAATGTTTTTAACTGTTGTTAGTAGTGATTGTGGTTAATGTCAACATTCCTACTGTGGATGCAGGCGGAGTTTTCTATGGCTGGCTCCATGGAGGAGAGTGTGCTGGAGGAAGAGCTGACGTGCTCTGTGTGCCTGGACTTCTTCCGGGACCCGCACTTGCTACCATGTGGGCACAACTTCTGCCTGGTGTGTGTGAAGCGCTTGAAGAAGCAAGCTGGGAAGGGCCGCCTGAAGTGTCCCGAGTGCCGGCAGATGCATCGCTGCAGCGTGACGCTCCAGAAGAACTTTCGGCTTGCCAACATCGCTGAGGAGTACCGCAAGAGGGGCCAGCCACAGGCAGAGGCATCTGCCCTTGTCCCCACTGCCATTGCCTGTGACTACTGCCTGGGGGAACAGCAGGCGACAGCTGTGAAAACCTGTCTGAAATGTGAGGTGTCCATGTGTGCTGATCACGTGCGACCCCATCTGGAGAGGCCTGCCTTCCGGGAGCACCCTCTAGTCGAGCCTCTGGGGGACCTGAAGAAGAGGCGGTGCCCCGAGCACGATGAGATGTTTCGCTACTACTGCCTGGATGAGAAGATGTGCATTTGTAATGCCTGCACTATAGAAGGCAACCATGCCGGACACACGATCAAAACCATGAAGAACACAATGAAGGACCTGAAGGTAGGGCACCTTGCTCATAGTGGCCCACCAGTCGCATGATGGAAATCACTGGCTGGTCTAGAACTTTCTGCTGCACTCCAACATGGTCTGCTGTTGTGTGTGTGTGTGTGTGTGTGTGTGTGTGTGTGTGTGTGGGGGGGGGGGCTTTCATTATCACAGTTGCTTTTGTCAGCGTGCGCGTGTGTTTTGTTTGCTTGTGAATAGAAGATAGGATCCATTATATGTCTCATTGTTGGTGCTGAATCCAGAACAGCTGGAGCTGACAGGTAAAACTTTGCCGTGAAATAGTGATGATGACATAAGTAATAATGTTATGTTAATATTTGTATTGTTTTATTCTGGTTTTTATTCCTAAATATTAACATTAGACTTCAGAAAATCGATGGCAATTGCAGTGCTGTGTGAGGCCAGAATGAGTCCACTGTTTCATGCTGTTGGTGTTACCACCAGGGGACACTTCTACTCTGTCACACCGGGTCATGTTCTTGTACCATCTACCTGAATCCATTCACATTGTTTGCCTTTAGTCTCAGCACTGCCATTGCTAATCAGTTGCATTTTAATTCTACTACAGCCATTGAAAGTTTTGAGTACGTTATACAAGTTCACATTTTTGTTTTTGAAAAAAATAATGGAATTGTTTTCAGACACCTGCATTAAAGCTCCACTGTAATATGTTGTTTTATTTTAGTCCTGAGTAATTAATCATCATAATTAATCATATTTATGAAAAAAAATTAACATTTTTTTAAACGTTTTTGGAATTCTGTTATCCACAAAATAGACTTTTCTGTGCTGCTATTATTATTGGTATAACTCATCTATTTTGTTTCATGTTGCACAGTTTTAAAGTTCCGTTTATACAATATAACCATATTAATAACCTCTTATAGTACTGTTGCATTGTTTCAGACCTCATTTAGAGATCTGATGAAGGTATTATAAGTCTTTAAAAAAGAAGTGTGTTCTCAACGAGTAACTTATGCCGCAGTCTGACAGAAATGGCGGATGTGATGGTTCTCATGTATATCTCTGCTTTGCAAACAAACCAGGGGTCCCTAGAGATCCAACTGCAGAAAACAAACAGAAAAATTGCCAAATCAGAGAAGACCCTTCAGGAGTTCCAGAGCAATGAACACGAGAGTCAGGTAACATCGGATATATTACAGCTTTTTCCCCAGAGGTTGTTTTTGACCTTGACCTGGTGGACAATTTTGATGCATTTTTATTTTTTCCCTTTGTGTTGCTGTGAAGAGTTTTTTTGAAGAGACCGAGCAGCGGGTGAACACCCTGGGGGAACTTCTACAGGGCCGACTGGAGGAGTTCCTGATGGCTCTGAGGGACTGCGCTCGTGCTCACAGCAGCCTGTCTGACATGGACCATCAGCAGAGCCTGAGCAAAATCCGGCAGGACCAGGCGCGCCTGCAGGAGGTGCACAAGGGAATCGAGGTGCTGCTCAGGGAGAGCGACCCTTTCTACTTCCTGCAGGTGGGTGCGCCTTGCTACTAGACCAAGAGAAGCACTGTCTTTTGTGGTCTGTTTGTTTATTAAAGCCATCCTTGCTTGGTGTAAAGGTTTTCATCAAGCAGTTCTCTTAGCAATTTTACAATAATAGTACAGAAAAAACGTTAAAAGCGTTGGAAGAAATGAAAAAAAATTCAGACTTGTAGCATTGTTTTTTTCATACATACATATCTCTAATTTGTTATTGAGCTTATATGTTATATCAGCTTGCAGACGAAAATACCATATTTGTCAGATTTTTCATTAAACATTTCTCTTAGCACCCCCTTGCCCCCCCCAGCAAAGCAGAAGACATGCAGAACTTTGAAAGAAACACATTTGTATTATTTCAGACTTATTTTAATACAGATTTCAAAATTCATACTAGAGCTACATTGCAGTTGTACACTTTGTCTTGTAAGAAACTTGAAGCCATTCATTATTCCTCTTACACTTTTTCAGTATCAGATCAGTAACAACATCAATGGTGGCTTTGCGAGTGTGGATGTTTCTAACATGTCGTCTTACTCTCTCTCTGGCTGTAATATTTATTTGTGTGTAAAACATTTCTCTTTGTCCTTCATTTTGCAGGAGTATGGCACAACAGGGAAAAAGTGAGCAGTGCACAAGGATCAGCATTTGGTTTGTTGGTTTGTGTGGCTGTGCCCAGGGGCAGATTTAATAGTTTGGGGGGCCCAAGGCAAACGTACGGACCTCCTATTTTCCCCTTGTTCTATAAAATTGGGCCTAGTTGTAAAAGTGACTTTTTACTGGTCCCTGGACTGTGTAGCAGAACATCTAGGCTCAATCTTGCTTATCTGCTAATCTGAGAAAATTGTTATGCACTCAGTCATTTATGAAACATGACTATAACAGTAAAACCCACTATAATATCTTAAATCCAACCACTTACCTTGTTCTTCACTTAGGCTGCCTGGACTGCTGTGTTAGTGTTTAAATGTAGCGGTTGTTCACGTGCGCTTTGCTTTGTATGCAAATTAGGCATCTGAAGACTGAACTCAGTTCAGGTCACTGTGAGTTGATATTGACTCGATGACACTTAACAGTAACAGGAGATGACGTCTGATAATTAAAATAAGATCAAAACACCAATAATTTTGTGGTACTGGTAAACAACAGATGGCATGCTTGTACCTGCCATCAATCTTAACCGATTTTCTTTGACCTGAAGTGAGATATACCTGAGTATTGCAGAGCAGGTTAACAATGGGCCAGCAGCCGATTAGCCTGTTGGAACCTGATGGTACACTGCTGAGACCTATAACCATCATTTTGATCTATTTATTTCGAGGTTTAAATAGAAACCAATGCATATGTAAATACAAATCTTCTTTTTCATGGGGCCTGAGGATTCTCAGGAGGTCCCTTCACCTAATGGTGCATCTGCTCCTGGCTGCGCATGTGTTTGGATGCAGTATGTATGAGTACATCCTCATGTATCCAGACCTTTGTGGCATTATCTGTTTGCTCTGTGTGTGTGTGTGTGTGTGTGTGTGTGTGTGTGTGTGTGTGTCTCTCTCTCTCTCTCTCTCTCTCTCTCTCTCTCTCTCTCTCTCTCTCTCTCTCTCTCTCTTTCTCTCTCTCTCTCTCTCTCTCTCTCACTGAAATGTGGTGTTTGGCAGGCTGCGGAGGCTGCTGAAGAAGCCACTCTACTCCCCAGAGCATGAGGGAGTGGACACACAGGCCATAGCAGAAAACATGGAGGCCAAGCTATCGGACTTTCAGAACCAGCTCAAGATGCAGGTCTTTGAAGTTATTGACTCTGTGGGTGAGTAACGATGTAGTTCACCAACAGGGAGGGAGAAAGGGAGGGTGTGTGTGTGTGTGTGTGTGTGTGTGTGTGGGTGGGTGGGTGGGTGTGTGAGTGGGGTCACCATGCTGGTGTCTGCCCATAACTACTAATGCCCTTCTCTGCATGTCTGTTGTCCAGCAGTAAACTCTAATCTCAGTCTAATCTTTGCAGCTGCTGGTCACGATGGTGAAGAAGAGGAGGAAGCTGATGGAGCAGATGATGACAATAACAGTTATGAAGATAGTGATGATGATGATGATGATGATGATGATGATGAAGATGAGGAGGAGGAAGAAGGCACCGAATCCAATGATGACTTGTTCCTTCTGAACACAGATGAAGAGGAGCAGGAAGAAGAAGAGGAGGAGGATGAGGATGAAGAAGGCATTTAAGGAAACTCCGGGGCACTCTGATGATGATGATTATTATTATTTTATTATTCTATTATTTATTTATTTTTTTTAATTTTACACACCAAGGACAGGACTGAGCCATTTTTCTTTGTAGTTTGCTTTGTACAGCTGCACAGCACAAGAGGATTTTAACCATCTTTCTTTTTAGTTCCGCAGGGTTTCTTCACATGATGCGTGTTGTGTTCAGCGGGTTGTGTCTCATTTCCTGCCACATTTCAGGGTCACTGAGCTCAGTCAGAAGTCCTTGATACTTTGATTTATCTAATCCTGATTTCTTGTGTTGAGGATCAAACAAATACTGATTGTTATGATAGGTATTTTGCAGAACTGCTGGTAACATTCCAATATTTCAAATCCTCAGCTGTACAAGCTTGGTCACATTTGAAACCTCCACAGAACCAGGAGTGAGGAGATATGATTAAAGAAAAAACTGTGCAAATGCAAAGTATGGGTGCAATGAAAGAAACTGCTGTGATGCACTTCTGACGGTGCTGAGACTGTGTAATGTGTGCTGTGCTGTAAAAGAAATGTGCCACTTTTTTCTTCAAATGAGGGTTGAGGAGGCTCCAAGACAGGGTTGTCTCCCACTGAAGGCCTGAGGAATCTGCAGTTGCAGGTCAATGAGAAGCTTGGGCCAGTGAGCCAGTGTGCCACAGCGGGGGTGGGTGTGATTGCAACAGGCTGTTATTTCAGGGACAAACGAGTAAATATTTTTTTTTCCTTGTCTCATTGAATAAGGTGTTTATTAAGAACAACAAATAATAAAATACTATATCAGTAGTCTTGTAAAATTGCATCATATATATTAAAAAATGAACTTGTTGGGGAAGATAGTGACAATTCACTGATGCACTTTAGGTCGTCGCAGTGATACTAACAGCTTGTTTTCAGGAGGGACTTAATCCACACCACAATTGCATCATTTTTAGCAGAACATTGCCTGACTCCCAGGGATTCTGGGATGGGCTCCGGGCTCACCGTGACCCTGAGCAGGTTATCAATGATGGATGGATGTTGTGCTTCTTTCAGATGAAGGGATCTATGGTACAAGTGTATTATCTCAGTGGTTGGGTTGAGTTGCCATAAACTGAGCAAAGCACGAGAAGCAGCAGGTGGGGTGCACACTGCCAGCAATGGAAAAGAGGATGAAAATGATAAGATCTCTTTATGTATCTTCACAATGTACTTGGACCAATCAACACAGACATGTTGTCTTGATTGTACTGCTTGAGAAGGCAACATCCTGCAGGCGGCAACCAAATAAATGATAAACTTTAAAGGTTTTCTTTTTTCTTGTTGCTCATGAAGTCATACTTCATGAAGCCACAATTTTGGATTTTTTAAAATGTGTATTTTGTTTGTATTTTGGAGGTCTGTGACCCTGCTCAGGGTAAGCAGTTCATGGATGGATGTGTTTTGGAGGCATGAAGGTTTGGAAATAAGATGTGTAGAGATGGGTTTACATTAAATATTTATTATGGGTCCTTATGAGTTTTAAAATAAACAAGGAATGTTGAAAAATGGTGAGAAATTTTTATACATTTCTATGGTTAGTAATTCATATTAGAAGTCTGGTGATTTAAACACTTCCAGTGGAACGTTTGAGTATTTCTGTAAACTTCGTTGTCCTGTTTGTAACCAAATCCCAATGTGGTGCTTCTGTACTGTCATGAGTGGCATCATACACTGACTAGTAGTCTGGACTGACGGGGACAAATGACCCTTGGTCACATTCTGAGAATAAACGTATCAGGTTTTACACTGAAAACACAACGATATGTCCCTGGAAATCAAATAATGTTTCATATTGCAACATGAACAAGTGACCCAGGGAAGAAAGCTAAAAAAGGAAGAAAGAGAGCAATATCAAAACCCTGAGAAAAAAACAAAGCTACACCCAAAACTCTCAACAGCACTGCCACCCTGCTCCAGGAAGCAGTCAGTAAAAGCATGATTTACAGGTGCCAGGTAGAGAATATGCCTACTTCTACCTGCATCATCACCATCATCCCAGAACCCACTGTAAATAAAACTAAATAGAGTACAGTCCACAAAAAGTAGAAAACAGGTAAGAAAGAAATTAAACTCTCTTAGGGTTAGGGTTAGGCTGGTAAATCCACCTGGGATGGCAGTTTGTCCTGCAGAAATCATTTGAGGGGATTATTCCCTTCAGCATTCTCAGACAAACCCACCATTTCAGATTGAAACACAGGTTCTTCAGTTCTAGTTCTTCCACCTTCTTCCACCATGTGGCGCCGCTCCGCTTTTCTTTACATGGCAGCTATTGATTCAGCTTGTGATACGTCTAAAACCTTGACTGTAGAAATGCTGTATTCAGCCTCATTTTGGGACAGTTTCCAAAGTTATCCAAATGATCATTTAACGTTGAACATTTTGTTTTGATATCTGTGATGGAGACCAAAAGATTCTTTAGCCTGGCATTGACGACATACTTTCTTTGAAGGTGAGCTTCCAAGCTGCTCATTGTGTAGATAGCACTGCTACAAAAGCTGGAACAGAATATCTCTACCAACTACTCTTGGTTGTCTATCATGGGTTAACATCTTCTTCACAGCTCTTTTCTCCAGCTATTTTACTTTTTTGAAAGTGTATTGTAGAAAAAAAAATGGGTATTCCTTGGTCACTTCTTGAGCTGGGCCCAACAAGTCTGGTTTCAAGCATGTATACTTAAACCTTTGATTGATACTGTGTATCTGCTCTACTGGTGAGGTAATGACAGCTGGAAATATACATACACGTGGAGAAATAAGACTCACTGCAAGCTTTTTTTTGTTAGTTTTTTTTTTCCATTTCCCCACAAACTACAAATATGTTGAAATAACAATTTATATTAATTTCATTCCAAACTATATTACCCTTTTAAGACATTACCGTGAAGTGTTTTTTATGGAACAAAATCATAAAAAAAAATAAAGAGAAATATAATTTTTCATTATATTCTATAGAAATGCTGAGTAAAAACATTTTGGACTGTTCAGATTGAACTGAAAAAGCTGTCCGAAAGGGTTCGTACACCACCTTCCAGAGACAGACTGGCTACAGCGACTACAATGGTCTGTAAACATATTTGCTTGTTCACATTGCGCTCATAAGTTCAGGTTGCCACATCCAGCTTCAAATTGCATGTGAACAGGCTCTAAGAGAGTCAGCAGACATTTCCTCTCTCCAGGTACACTTATGATGGTTCTATGCAGTCTTTTGGGCCAGCCGGGAGGAAAATAGTTTTCTCTCCTTCACTGGATGGTTGTTCATTTTGTATTGGAACTGACATATGAGAAGATAAATGTCTTGTTTAATAAGAAAATCCAGTTAAATCACCACTGTTTTCATTTCTGCACGGAAACTGACCATCTTTCTCTTTACCACCTGTCCACAAATGAATATATATAACATTTTGCTGCCATTTGCCATTTTCATCATATTTTGTTATGAATATGTTTTTATTGCAATGGCAAAACACCTTTTGTTTTGCATTTTAGTGCACTAAAATCATGATGGTCAGTGTGTCAGCATCTCTCCAGAAAGCAGCCTACCTGACCTCTGAATCTTGGCTTTTATTCCTGATTTGCATAATTGCAGATATTTTTAAAACTTATGTAAAGCAAAATGTAATGTACGTGAGGGAGAAATTGATGTTTTTCAACTGGAAACTGAAAATTCTTACATTTCTGTATGGGGCCTAGAGGAAAAGTATGAGTAGGTTCTGTAAGATTACAATTTTAAACAAAGATGATGTACAAGAACAAGGAGGCTGAGAAGAAAGTGATAAACTGGACTTAAAATAGTCTTTGGTTAGTAATTTAAAATATGGCTTCCAAGGTTTATTTGTCGTTGTTATCGTCATCGTCATTATCATCATCATCATTGTCATTGTTGTCATCATTGTTGTCATCATCACCGTCATCATCGTTACCATCGTTGTCGTCATCACCGTCATTGTCATCATCATCATCGTGATCTTCGTCATCATCGCCATCGTTGTCGTCATCACCGTCATTGTCATCATCATCATCATCATCGTGATCTTCGTCATCATCGCCATTGTTGTCGTCATCGTCGTCATCATCGTCGTGATCTTCGTCATCATCGCCATTGTTGTCGTCATCATCGTCATCGTCGTCATCATCGTCGTCATCGCCATCATCATCATCATAATCAGGATCAATCCTGCCCGCCATAACATCTTCAATCCACTCCTGTAACTCATCTGATGTTGGCATTGCCTCATCCTCATCCATGGCCAGCCACACACTGTCAGCCTGAAGAAGGAAAAGAAGAGTCAGACCTTTCAACCATGTGTACATCTGTGACCCACCAGTTTGAGTCTGAGTCAGTAAACAACCCTGAGTCCAGCATCCCCACGTTACTGGCTCATAGTGTTTAACAGTCACCTCTTATGTCTCTGACACCTTCATGTTGTAGTAAAACTACACCAGGAGGACAAATGTGACTTACATCTTCAACATCAATAACACCAATCTGAGGAGAAGATAGGTCAATGTCAAAAGTCTTCTCCCAGTAAGAAACCAGCTGAAGGAGATAAAAAGTGAGAAATAACAAAAATAAGCTGCTTGATACATGAACACATTTCATATTTTTTGTTCCATGTTTCCAGCTCAGGTGCACAGAGCTATACATGCTACATTAAATGAGCAAAATCAAGCAGGATTTAAAATCTTCTGTGCATTGATCCATCTGCTATAATTTCAAAAGGTTATTGTGTAAATGAGGCTCATTATCATTTATCTCTGTGATGAGTCAACCTTTTGCAATACACACAAAGCCTGACCTTCATAGCCGGATTATCTATGTTCATTTATCTGTCACTAAAATCTAAACATGATCATGTTGTCTAAAGTGCATAACAAGATTTCTTTTAAACAGTCTAGGAACATCATAGTTGAAGATTTGTACTACTTAGTACAATTCTTGTTTATAAACTTTTTTTGCTTCTTGTTTAAAAATGAGCTATTGTGTGTTTATACCTAATAAAGAAACTTACTAAAGGAAAATCATCAGGGTCGATCCAGATGATGCTGAGATTGGGGTTTTCAGTGTTCTCCTTTGCTACTTCCATTAGGATCTCCAGGAACTCATAACCATCTAGATGATATAAAACACAGTTGATTTTATTGACCTTTACGCATGTTTGCCGGCATGTCAAATAGGAATTTATTCAGCCAATTGACTTGCATATATAACAAGGAGCAGAAATAGAGTCACGACATATTTCTGAGTCCCCTGTCTATCCTGATACTTCAGAAATTGTGACTTGAACCTGAATTTACAAATTCTTGAATAAAACAAGTATGTAAGACACAGAGCAATGAATAAAGCGATCAAGAGCACCTGGATCATCCTCTTCAGCAAAGGCAACAATGTGCTGGCCATTGATGTCATCTTCCTGAGAAAGACACAATACTGTTGTAAACACCTTGATTCTGTGTAACCATTTGGATTTAAATGGACAGATTTTACAATATATTATGGTGTAATTGTCAAAATCCCTAAGCAGATGTCAATGACATGTCACGTAAAGAGAAACTGACTGCTGTCCAAGAACTGATGGAGTTCAAACCACAAGGCTGCAAGTGATCACATAATGTTTCATTCAGGCATTCTAAGAACTGCAGTGTTGTTATCAAAGGATCAGGATTTGAATCCACCCTGCAGTGGACTTGCAACCCATCCAGGTTGTAGTTTCATAGCTTAACACCCAGTTATAGCCACTGGTCCATCACTGCCTTCTCCAGATTAAGGATAAATGATGGATAGATGGCTGGATAGACGGCTGGATTTGAATCCCTGTTCTTGCTGCAATATCCCTGAGTAAAGCAGCAACCCTGAACCAATACAATAAAAAAAACACGTTGTATAAATGCCTGAAGATGGTTTTAAATTAGACTCAGCACTGCAACTTACATTGGAGAGATTAATATTCTGCAACTGAGTTTGAGAGAATTAGACAGGTTTAATGAGTTACTGTACTTTTCTCTTTCTTACCCAAGTCTCGTACATACTGTGGGGCTCCAGCTTCCGAAGGGTTGGCCTAAAATTCAAAAAGCGTTAAAACAAACGTGTCACATTCAACAACATAACATCAGCCAGTGAGCTGTGCTAAATGAGGTACTACACTGAAACACCTTCTGGCTATCTGCTGATTATGTATTTTTTAAACTAATTGTATTGAATGTGCATCAAGTGTTTTTTTAATTTGAGCAAAACTGTGACCACAGTTTAGTTCATAATTGTTTTATTCCTTGAACAAATCTTACTTTAGTGCATCCTGCAAAACCAAACTGATTTGCCTAAGAAACAGGTTTATGACAAAGAAGCCTGAATACCTTCTCGCAGCTAACATCTCTGTTATGTCTTTGGTTGTACTGTCTAACCTGTCATGTTCTTCGATGAATGCGACAAGCTCTGCTTCAGTGTAGGGTTTCCCAGGTATCTGAGTAGGTTTGTCCATGAAAGGTTCGTAGAAGTCAACTTCATTCATCTTCAGATCCAGTTTCTTGGCAATCTGAGGGGGAGTTGGAAGCCCAGTATGGCATCAGTGTAAAGCAGAGCAAGAATTTTACAAGGATATAGATGATGTCTCTAAATAAGTTATAAAAATACAGGTAGCGGTTCATATGTTCATCAAAAAACACAACATTGGAACTGATGAGATCTGGTCAAAAAATATTTGGTTTCAGATGAAGACAGAAAAATATGCTGCTACAAGCCCTTCATACCTTTGCATCAAAGGTAGCAAAGAACTTGATGAAAGGGTGGAATTCTTCGGCTGCATCATCGTACTCCACAAAGTCTGAAGGCCGAGCAAAGATTTGGTCAGTATCTAGGAAACAACACAGAACTAAAAAACGGGCAGATACTGTCCGTGGTTCAATGGCAGAGAAAAACCATGTCTGTATCTTTAGAGCAGTTAAATCTCAGTACGTACGAGGAGACTTGTCATTTTTAAAGTAGCCCACCAGTTTGATGTCCTCGTCAATGTTGTGAAAACCTTTGAGCTCTCGCTCATTATAAACAATTTCCACAGGGTCCTCGATCACCTGGGACAACACAGTGAGAAAACAGGAGAAAGAGAGAAAAACTGTTCTCATTTACATAGAATTATCTAGGCTTTCCAAGGTCAGAAGTGTCTTAAAATTATAACTACGTAAACAGTTGGACAATGAGGTTATATGAGCCAAATATTTTTCTAAAGTGTATAACAATTTCCCATATAAGATTTTGCCATGTTTAAGTAATGTTATGAACTGAATTTCACTACATAATTAAAATATTTCAAGTGTGGAAATTTACATTCAACAACACAAATACTCCTTCATTTAGCTTTAGCAAAATCCAGTACTGTTTGTGAAACAATTTGTTTCCATAAATACATGTTTCTTACACTAAAAATTTAGTTAAATTAAATTAAAAATTTAATTTAAATTTCAATGAAGGCAGCTTACATCATAGAGGAACTCGACCAGGGTGTCTGCTGCCAGTTCACCGTCATACTCAATTATCTCATTGTCATAGAAGATATAGATGCTCTCCACCTCGTCCAAACCTGAAGTGATGAAAACAAAGTGAGGAGGTTAAAAGAATTGTATCTGCTGATTGGAAGTAGTAGTTTTGTAATGCAACTTTATTTAAATATAGAGTCAAGACTGGCCTAACCTGGGGTGTTTCTAAAGAACTATATAACTATGAAACATGGAGATAGAAGAGGGAGAAAATTAGATAAATCACTAGGAGGGTTCATTCAGAGGATGATCAAGAACAAATTATAGTGGAAGAAGAGGAAGATGGGAACTAAAAGAGTAACAGAAGAAATCACCCAGCTTCTTGGCAACAACACTATCCTTCTTCTCATCAACCAGGCCGAAGCCAATGTCCTCGTCATCAAGATCATCCAGGACCTGAGCAGCAAGCTGTAGAGGGCAAACGGAGGCAAAAGAGCTTGGATGTCTTGAAGTACGCCATATCTTCACCCAAACATCACCTTTTCTGTTTTCGTTCCCCTGACAGATGTCAGTAGTGACAGTGCAGCTTTAAGAGTCCTGTACACAGTGAAAGTTAAACTCCGGCATGGCGAAATTCCCTCTAAAGGGAGCTGGCTATGCTCCCAACATGCTCTACTGCTGGTTTTACTGTGCATTTTACTGTGTATTCAAGCTGGATTCATGCTAACCAAAGCTTTTCAGTTCTCAGTCCAAAACTGAAGCCAAACATCAAACAACAGTGCCATGTTTTTGCAAACCCATTTTTAGCTCCTTCTCAGAACGTCCTGCTGTTACCCACAGGCAGACTTACACACTTCACACAAACTTTGCACAGACTGCAGTGCAACTTTCCTGTTCTCTCACATCACATCATTTATATTTTTTCTTCTTTATATATTTGTTCCTCATTATGTTATACATTAAATCTCAATTGACTCAGGTTAAAAATATCTGCAGGAAATGAGGCACAGTTTAATGCTTGTTATACAATTGTATACCTTTATTTGTATATACCTTTAACTGTATACATAGTATTATTGTTGTTGTTGTTGTTGTTGTTGTTGTTTTTGTTTTTGTTGTTGTTAGACTTGAGCAATCAAAGAGGACTTCTAGAAAGATCCAAACAGCAGCTAGCAGATGATAATCCTTAGTCTTAGATAAAGACCTCAACATCTTATTAAGCTCTCAGAAACAGCAGCTCTTTCATTAGTGCCATTAAAAGGTCATGTAGATCTTGCTGGCTATAAATGATCAACATCATGGCCCAGCAGGGACCACAATGGCAGATATTGCAGATATTGATAAATCCATGACTGTGAACACGCCTCAGAAGATCCTGGGAAAACAGCGTCTCACACCAAGGCAAGAGCTTGCCACATCAGTGCTTCCTCTTTGAAACAAACATACAGTGTCTCTCCTCTGGGGTTCTTGTTTGTTTTGATGCCAATGGGACAAGTTCTGTCCTCAAGCAGAACCTAAAGTTGCCTGAAGGGAAGCCAGAAAATGTGCCAAAAATATATTAATGAGTGGGAGGATAAGACGTTTTTCTTCTTCTTTGCTAGTATTACATTTAGTTATTGGGGATTTTCATTGTTCTGCGAGTACAGCACCCCTTACTGCTAGGAAGCAGCACACTTTCAAGATGCACAGTCACAGGCAAAGGACAGTGGTGATTATGGATAGACAGAGAGTGGCAGAACATACCTGGTACGTTAGAGCAGCAGGGCTGGTAAGCAGCTGCAGGGAAAAGTGTCAGGCTTTAGACCACCAGGCAACTGACAGAGTGTAAAGGAATCTCACCACAGGTTAATCCAAAATGACCAGAAACACTGAACATGATAGTCCACAAGCTATATTAACACCTGTTCATTCAACAGAAAAACAGCAGCGAATAGCTAGTGAACATCAACAGAATTGGTTAAAAGTTAACATGATATTTAGTATTTAACAGTCAGGCATGGTGGAACAGCAGGTAGTGCTGCCAGCTCACAGGTGTAGATCTGAGTCCATCTCAGCCCATGTGGACTGTTCATGTTCTCTCCATCTGGGTGCATTTCCTCCCGTGTTCCAAACACGTGTGTTTTAGGTTAACTGCTCCCTGTAAGTGACCCGTAGTATTTGAACATGAGTGAATGTGTCAGTGAGGCTCCCCTGCATCCTGTCCAGATTGTTCCTTCTCATATTGGCCAGTGAATCCAGGGTAGGCTCTGGACTGCCATGTCCCTGACCAGGACAAGTGGCTAAGAGGAATGAGTGAGTAACACTCCAGGAGGTCAGGGTGAGTCAAAAACAAAGAAGGCCTTGAATTATGGGGTTCTAAATCCACAAAACAAGAAACAAAAGACAGATGCGTCGGTTCTACAGCAATACAGAGAGGATATTACCACTCGACACCACGTCTAGCAAATGAACCAAAATTCACAAAAACCATTCAACACTCAGCAGTATCTATCCATTGCGGGGAACATCACCAAGCACCAGATCGTTCCGGGGCGTATTGGTGACCCACTGTGAACAACCTTGCTCAGCGGGCAGGTAATAAAGGTCAGCATCGGTTATTTTTACAGAAGGGCGGCTCACATAATAAACATGATTCTCTCGTTCCACTTCTTTTCCAACAACTAAATCACCCGATTATGCTTTTATTTTAGAGTATAGTGGGAGTAAAATGTCAGTTTTTGCTAATCTCTTGTGTGATGTTGACAAAAAAGGCCTGCAGACAGCTGCAGAAGAGTTCACTGACGTAACCTGGTTAAAATGTCATTAACAGGACCATTTGGGGGAGTTTAGTGTCTGACTCAGCTATCATATTTTCCAGATTTACTATGAATATGCTTTTGCTAATTGTGTGTTTTATTGTGCACTGCTATTAGATGACTCATTCTAAATGTCTCCCTAAAAAGAAAGAATTTTGTTAAAGACCTCGTGCAGCAGTAGAAATATTTCTAGCTGGTGTTCTTGCTCTGACATGGTTTCACCTAATGTCTACCTTCTGGTGCAGCACGTCCAGACTCATACTCATTGTTGTCATTGGTCTGTCTGGTCACGGCCTTCTGTGTGTGCGTGGATAAATAATATAACACCTGAGCGGTTCTTCAAAAAGCTGACCTTTGTGAGTTGAGATGTCAGCTGACGTGCACAGCCCTCACTCGCTGACATGAAAGCAGGAGCTGATACTTGTGGCTTGTGACAAAACATTTTCTATACTGAGTTGAAAACACCAAATTTTCTAACCAGGCAGCATAATTCCCACAAAGATTGTGAAATGCATCAGTTACATCAGCACAAGATACTTCCTCACTGAAATACCTACTGCTGACATAAAGAACCATTAAATCCACAAGCCTAGAGATTTGTGTGCAGTATTTGGTGAAGGAATGAGTGGACTGAACCTAGTGTTCATTTCAAGTGATCTAAAACACCCCAAAACAGGAATATATTTGAAGGCATATGCACATGCAATATGCATCACTTCACTGTCACTCAAGCTAGCAGCATTCAAGTTGCACTGATTTTGCCCAAGTGGCTGAGCCCTATGAGACTAAGCTGCCCCTAACCCTAACCCTAAGTTTACCTCTGCCGTGAGGGAAGGTTTTTATTGTAACTTTCAACGCAGGCACAGCAGCAAGTAATGGAGACACCAAAATATGACCTTCATGTTTTTAGTGATGCCATCTCTGTAAGTTAAATCAACTACCATGAGCCTGGATAGGAACATTAAGTTTTACTAATCATCATAAGTTAAGGTGAATATAAAGTCTGCCTTAGGAGGAAATAGATTTTCTGTCTTTATTTCCAAGTGTTTTAGCCTGTGAAGGTGTGCCTTGGGGGAAAGGTTGTCTATTACTGCCATCCACATTTCCCAGTCAGATTATTCTGAGCCAGGATGTCTGCTTAGGAAGACAGAGAGAAAGCAAACTGAAGAGCCCCTTAGAGGAGGACAGAGAGACACTTGGCCTTTTATAAATTCTCAGGGTCCATAAACTTTAAAAGCCACAAATTAAGGGGCAGGAGGTATCAATGTCAGCGATGCAGAAAACATGCCAATTAGCTTCCTAAAGGTCAGTTGTTTCACCCAGGTAACAGCTTGTCAGATTAACCATGTTGTTCACCTTTCAGAATCCTGTGATCCTCCAGTGCTGACCTTGACCATGGAATCTGCAGATGAGGAGGAAAGGTGGTGCTTCTGCATGTTTCTTCACTGTGAGTTTCTCTCGCGTTTGCATAAAATGTGGGATTTATGTTTTTACAATCTGCAAAACACATTGAGTCAAGGATATGGCCCCCCACATCGGCTGCCTTGTCTCAGATAACTGCTAAACGTATATGTGATAAGTCTGGTGTATGACTGAGTAAAATACCTCTGACATCAAAATGAGTGAAATCAGTTTGGCAGTAAAACCACCAACAGACCAGAGATGAGGAACAAGATCACAGTATGTGCACTGCATAATTCACAATTTGGCCGTATGGCTGCACATATGAAATCACATAACCTTCAAAGGAAGAACTCGTTTTCTAAGTCTCGAGGTTGCAGCGGAGACTACAGACTGCTGAGTGGCCCTAATGGTGTCTGTACCTTTTTCCAGAAGGTGAGCAGGTCTTTACAAAGCTCCATGAATGAATAATGACACATTAGGCCTGTCATTAATCCTCATCACTACTCTTCATCATTACTCTCCCTTTCATCATTTAAAAGAGTTATAAATATACACTCCTCTCTGTCAGAACTATTCAGAGATGCTCACCTATAAATTGTTAACTGTTGAAAATGAACTTTTCTAAATGAAACACACCTAATGCCAGGTAAAGTGACATTGAAACATAGCTTTCCCCCCATTTTTTTAATCCTGTTCAAAACTTTCTGCAAATCAATGTGCAGACTGACACAGGCAGAGAAGACACAGCAATGGTCCTGCGGAGGTTTTCTGACATGATGTTGGTCAGCAAAAGTGACTCAGAGAGGGCACGGTGGTTCAGGTTTACACTGTTACTGGTTTGCTGGAGCCCTCAGTGCTCCGTGCTGCTCTTTTTCAACAGTAGTGTGGTTACTGGAACTGAAAATGCAGCCTGATGGTCTCAGCGCACTTCTAAACAGCACAAGTTTTCCAGAACTGTGGCTCTGCATCTAAAATGACCTCAGTAGTAGAGAGGAAAAGTAAGTATAAACAGACAGGCAGATAGCCGGGCAGGCAGACAGAAAGGCAGACAGACCGATGCTCCACTAATGCTTTGCTTTAAATGTATGCAAACACTGACAGCAGATAAATAAATGTGTGAGAACAGGTGGAGAGAAAACAGAAAACTGCAGGAACCAGCTGCCTCCACCAGATGTCACCATGTCAGATGTGAGATGGCTGACCAGGCTCCTGAGCCTGCTAGGTCTTTGCTGTCTCTCTGAATTGATGGTGAAGATGACAGATGGGAAACACTCGTGCAGCTAAATGGCCGGGAAGTAGTTTTATGCAATAGAAACTGCAGTGTTGCAGTGGCTTGAGTGGCAAGAATTTACATGTCTTTGCAAATGGGGTAGGGGAGCAGTAGTTGTTGATGGCAGACATCCTAGTTAAATTTAGCCACCACTTCCCCAGTGCCTACAGCTATTTTGGCACTTGAACATGACTAAGAATTGCTGACAAATGCGGTGCTGCTCAAGTGCATCACTCCTAGCCAGCAAAGCAGATCCGGCGGACAGACAGCCGGCCCGTGAGCTGATCTGTAGCTGTTACCATATATCCTCATAGTCCACCAGTGTTACATTCCCAGATACCCCCCCAGGAACAGAGGCTCTGCCTCTATGTGTGCATGATGTGACTACATGTTGGGCCAGCATGGTGTAGGGGTGGTGTCCATTTATGAATGAATATTAAGTTCTGACATGTGTCAGACACAGATTTATTATTTTGATGTGAGCCAGGGAAACGTGAGCTTTGTTTTAACACAGGAATCCACGTGTGCTTCTGGGGGTTTGGTACTATGTGTATATTTGAGGTGGGTAGTCGACTTCAAAATGAGCCTTACAGTCCGTGGCACACGCGTAACACAGACCGGGCAGCACAGTTGAGTTTTACACAGGTCAGACATGACTAATTGTTAGTCCACGGCGATTATTCAGCCCAGACTGGACGACAGACCTGGTGAGCCACGTTTGGACACTAGCCTGTCACAACTGTGCTTACGTTATTCACAGTTTTGTTTTGTCATGTCAGCCACAGAAACATCACTAAGTGCAATTGTACATTACAGTTTACAAAAATCCTTATAAATAAAGCAAATTATGAGGGTTGTACTGTATTTTCAGCTAATAAATGACGTAGTTGTTGCTAAAGATACAGAGGGATGTTGTGGACGGTTTTTCAGCAGCATTTGTCAGAAGCATTGTGGGCTGTGGAAGCACCAGAAAACAAATTAGCAGTTTTTAATTGAGACAGTTTAAAGTTACTGATTCTCCACTATTGCAGCAGGGTGCTGGGACAGAGTACCAGTGTGTCACACTGTTTACTTACAGGGTGCATGCAAAACCCACAAGGACATCAATTAGTCACGCAGCATGAAAGAGGTCAGTTTGTTAGATCTTGGTTTGTGCTGTGAATTGGGAAAATAGTCTTCTGTTAATTTGTCATCCGGGGTCACAGAAAGACTCAGTGTGCTGGGTTTCCATTGCTCCCTCCCCCATTTAATTGAGTCTTACTAAGCAGTTACATAATACTAATTTATATGCAGCATTACGAATGTGTACAAACTACAGTTCCTTTCAGAAAACTGTTAAAACTTTTCTTACCTACAGCAATTTATCTTCCATCCATCCATCCATCCATCCAATATCAGCAACCGCTTAATCCTGGTCAGGGTTGCGGCAGTTCAAAGTGAATCCCAGAATCACTAGGAGCCAAGCTTTGTAAATACACCCTGTATGGGGTGCCAGTCAGATGCAGAATGACACACAGAGTCACACACAGTCACACACACAGTCACACATCTTGGGCAATGTAGAGTGACTAGTTCATCTGAAAAACTCGTGTTTGGACTGTAGAAGGAAAGCGGTGTACCTGGAGCACATTTCAACTTCCCACTCAGTTTAATTCATCTTTTAGTCACATAATTGATTAAGGACTAAGACTAACCAAACAAAAGGAACATCTAATCTTTTAACATGATATGAAAATGTATAACCCGTGACATATATCATACACAGTACACTTACGGTCAGCATTATGTGAATCCTGTGATTCCTTCAACCATGTGTTCCATCAAGCTTAATGAATGACATCATGTTAGAAGAATGTATATCATACACAGCGTCCAGCACCGGGTAACACTGCAGCGCGTCAAATAGAATTCCAATGTGACTGACTTTGAAGCTGTTTAGTCAAAGAGGTCAGGCAATTTTGACTTGTTGCATGGAAAAGGATCTTGTTCATTCAGTTGAGAGGAGCCAAAGGAACTAGTGCTGAGCAACAGATCGATCTTCTGTTGCAGCCAGTTGTAAATTAACTGTAATTCAAACACTTCCAACCTTTGTGATTGATGGGTGCGGGGGAACTGTAAAGCAAAGACTAAAGGTTGCATGGCACTGGGGGGCTTAAAGCTATCAGATTTACTGTAGCGGGGGAGGGGGGCACTCTGACAGTGATTTCAACTGAATGAAGCAGCTTGTTTGCAAGCCATCGTATGGCCCTTTCCAAGCCTGTCGGTGAAGACGGAGGGGAGGGACGATGACAGATGAGAGCACGAGGTTTGGGGGGGTGGGCTGTGTTTGGCTGCGGTTGTTACATCACTGAACGCTGTACAAATACATAATGCGGCTGGATTAATTAGTCTATATTTAGTGCAGCTCAGAGCACCGCTCATATTAAAAATGCATTCTGGCCAAGTCCAACAAGTTCATTAAGCACTTCTCCCTGGTTTTCACTCCAATTTTAAAGTCTATATTTATATCAGAAACTGATGAATAATACATTGCCAACATCAGCTTTCATCTCAGGGTGTGAGATAACTCAGTATCTCCATCAAAATAACTGTTTTTTTGTGCACAGTAAGTTTCACGTGACACAGCGGGGCACTAACTGCAGAAACTGTCCAGCTGTCCTTTGCTGGGACGTATTTGCACAGCACACAACCGAGTCTGACTGTTCAATTTAAACCACCAACCTTGCAGCAACACCCCCTATCTATTACACCAGAGCTTATTTGTGTGCTATAATGGATATGGTAACTCAGACTTTCTGAGCTGTTGGACTCCAAGCACAGAGATTTAATCTGAATAGCTTCAGTCATAGTTATACTGCTGTTTTAATCTACCTGGAGTAAGTGCCATAGTTACTGGTACAAGAGCAGTGCAGCAGTTCTCAGCTCTGACTTTTCAGTTTCTGTTTTTCCCCAGTCTCTACCCTGGGGTTTGAAGTTGGCTGGAACTCACTGGTATCAGCACTTCCCACAATCCCCCGATGTTCTTTCCTACCCCTTGTTGACCAGGTCTTCTAGCTGCTCTACTACACGGTCATTCGCCAGAATAGCCCATGAGCTACAGTTCATTACCCAGGGGGCACTAACTAATGATGTGTTGGTGACAACAGAACTTTCCTATCATTTTTTTCAATTTGTTCCCCCAATGTCAACAGTATCTACTATTACCTTTTATTTACTGCAGAAATTCAAAGTTCAACACCAAACAGTTGGCCGATATGCACAGGTGAGCATGCGAGTCAGGGGCGTGTTGGTGCATGTCATTTACACCTGCAGCGCTGATCTACACTGTTCTTCAACACTAACACTATTCACAGACACATTCAATGCTGGCTCTCCTCCCTGCTGTGCCAAACTATTGTGATGAACTGTATGGTTTTTAACTGGAGTCAGACCACATGCATGCTTTTCATCATGCCTACCAGACTACACTATATCTACACATCTTCAGCTGAGTTAGTCCTCAGGAGTGTGAACTGAAGACCCATAGTGCTTTGCCCTGGCTCCTTTGATGCAATTTGGTGGGAACAAGATGGCTCTGAGAGAAGGTTCTGCCCAGAGGAATCTGATTCCAGCAGGAGCCAGAAATAGGCTGCAGTTCAAATGTTAAAGTTCAGTGCTCATCCTGTCCACCAAGTCACTGTCCTTCTCCTAGATGCTGTTCAAATCCCAGGCTAACTGAGCTAAAACATACTGATTTCTGCAGAATCCTTAAGTTTCAACCACACTGAGTGTAAGAGTTCAACAGACCACAACATAAGGATTGCAGTGATGTTAGGAACCCAACCAAACAGGGCACATTAATGTCCACGGAAAGGATATTCACTTCATCTGCATAGAATATGAAATGAAAATGTTCAACCCATATAGCCTTAGCGATCTGACATCCACTGACTGAAGGTAAGGAGATTTAGAGGAAACAGGTCAACAGCTGCTTTGCTGGGCAATGGACTAGCACTACTGGACCAGCCGTTCTGCGTTCAGAGTCCAGCGCTAATTTTTCATTCAGACAACAAGGGCCAGCAAGTATCAAACTGGTTACAGCTGCTGTCTTGCACTTGAAGGATGCAGGTTTGAGTCCTACCTCATACTGCAGAACTACTGAGAAGATTACTCCAAAGTAGCTCCAGTAATTTACCCAGCTGTGCAAAACTGTAAGTAGTTTAACACTGTGGGTCCCTCAGTATCAGGAAATTTATAAATGTGAATTTCTGTCTGCTGTAATCCCACCTTTGAGCCTTCCCTACAGCCCCATGTCATCTCACACAACTTTCCTCTCATACGTCTCTGAACTCCCACCAGCCATCTGCCTCTCATGCTCACATTTAAGTAAATTTTGCATAATCTGGGAAGTTGCTGGGTTTGTCTTGTTTCCATATGAAGTGAAAGCGCTGTCTGCGCTCCAACCTTAACCGTACGGAGCATCGTAAAGCAGAACAGATTCCAGCCACAGCACTTCGACAAATACTTTAAGTGACCAGTCATTCAAAGCGTTCTTCAAAAAAGGTCTCTGAAAATGACACCATTCCAATTAACTGCAGCTCCCTTTTTTCAGAATCTATCTACTCCACTTAACTTCACCACTGGGGACAAAATGGAAAATGTTACTGCTGTGAGCTGTGACCATGGCAAAGTCCAGCCTAGCGTTTCTGCTTGCAGTCACACATGGACTCCATATGGATTCAGTACAAACATGAACTCTAAAGTTGTGACCAACCTCCAGGGCGAGTTCCTCCATTTCAAACTGTTTCTGAGCTGCTTTGCTGTGGCCAACATGTTGGTGGTAGTAGATGACCATGACGTCATAGTTTTTCATCACAGACTTGAAGTTCTTAGAGCTGAGATTATGGACGCGGTCCCGGCCATCGTATTCTGGCATATCAAGGCCCACCTGTCCCCAAGACAGCCCCGCGAAAGTAAGAAAGACCCCTAAAACAACTAAGCACAGTTTCATTTTTAATTAAATTTAAACACCTATATTGTTCCTGTAGAAAACAAAAAAGTAGAAACAAGGTAAAATCCTGATCCCCACTGTCCCAAGCAGTGTAAAGCCAACTCCTGGTCCCTCCTTGAAAATGAAAAGCACAGGAGTGAATGGGCAAATGGCTGGCGGGCTGGGGCAGAGGGGATGGGATTGTCCGCAGCTGCAGTTCAGCGTGGTGTTGAGCAGCTTTCAGGAGGAGTGAAGGAGCTCCTGGAAAAGTGGGAGCAGCAGAGGGTGGGCAAGTAAAAAAAAGAAGGTGGGCACAGGATAGGGCCTGTGTTTGACAGCTGGCACCTGTTTCATGCGCCATCCGCTGTCCACTAAGCAAGAGTGTGGGAGACAGACAGCAACACCCAACCAGTGCGATCACAGGGAAGGAGGAGATGTGGGGCTCAGGGAGGCTGAACCCACAATGCTTTTCCCATATTGAGTTTTGAAGGGTCTGAGCTAAATATAAGCATGAGATGGTTGGGACGGTGAGAAGGGGGTGCTGGGGGGAGGGGGTTCATCGGCCCGGTGGTGAGCAGAAAGATAGTCAGGTGGTGGAGATGATGACAATGGCAGGAAAGATAGAAAATGCTTCTGATGACAATGTTGTGTGTCGAGCTGTTGGGTGGGTGACGGAAAGCTGGGTTAACAGGAGAGTGTCAGGGCGAGGATGTCGGGATAAGTGTGGGGGGGGTGGGGGGTGGCAGAAAGACCCCAAGGGGCCCATGTCCCGCTCACTCTTTTTCATTCGGTCACATGGCAATAAATCACTGTCGCCCTTGCAAAGCCACTGAATTTATACCTTTCAGTCTGATTTAAAGTCAGCAGATAGGATGCCATTCACCTGCTAGGGTTTGTCCTCTCTTTCCTGCTTGGCCAGAGCCCTGGTTCCAGTGGCCCCAACAGCCCAGCAGTCACATCGCTCTGGTACTGAGCCTTGCAGGAATGAGCACCATATTAGTTTCTACACTCCCTCAAGCTGGTGGCTAATGCTGGGCATTGTGATTATTTACAGACTTGTTCACTAGACCAGTCACCTTCTTGCCAGCATGCAATATTTTATCATAAAATGGGGATATACTTTAACCTTCTTCTGCCTAAAATTTCTGTCTTTTCACCACACAAACAACGAAGACATGCAAACATAGGATTTATATTGAGCTCAGGTGTCATGGCTTTTTGTGAAGAAAAAAATATTTAGTACCCTTTGCTGAGTTATGAGCACATGTGAGGCTGGCTTTTCATGGTTATGAGCAACAAGAAGGCAGCGCCGGGGGTGGCACACTCACTTCCCAAAATGCCCCACTCTCTTAAAGTAATACTCCGAGTGACTTGCATGATGCACCTCACGAGCCAGGAGGGCATTTGCTTCCAGAGGGGGATGTATGTCTTTTATTTTATTACAGTATTTGAAATTGTTGAGACAGGAAGCATATTATTATTCTACTTGAGCATTTGGAGATACTGCAGTTTTTTTTATGATTGATTTCCAGGCATTAGGTTAGTGAAGCTAAGGTATTGGAGAGTGTGTGTGAGTGTTTGCATGTGTAACTGCAATATATCTCCTCTGAGAAGGACCCACACCCCATCCAGGGTGTCCTTTCACCGCTTGGCACCCAGCGGTTGCAGGAGAGGCTCTGGAGCACCACTATCCTGCCTGAGATACAACTGTTACTGAGAGTGGACAGATAGTAGGACAGAAGAACATGTTTCGGTTCCAGATCCAACACAGATTTTACACTAAAACAAGACCTAAGGGCTCATTAATGACCAAATGTGAGTTCTCTCCAGAGGTTAGCCTGGTGGCTGTGGCCTGCTGCTCAGAGATGAGGTCAAGCCCAGCTCAGTCCGCGTGATGTTCTCACATTCGGTTTTTGACTCCTGGAGCAGCACGAATTGCACCATTTGTATTAGACCAACAGACAAATAAACTGAAAACATTTTGGCTTCAGGTTTAAAGCAACACAAATGTAACTATTTCCTAAGTTTACATGTATGTTTCGTGTTGCAGAAACTATCTCGAACAGATATCCCTTTACATAGTGAAATGGGAGAGGTGAGTTATTAATAAACTAGTCAAGTGTACCCCCCCCATGGCCATGTCCACGGCGCTTCCCAGTGTCCTGCTTACCTCATGTACCGTTTAAGGTTCTACAGATGTTCTCAGTGGTAAATAAACCCGTTTGTTCATATTCTTAAATTGTTCCCTTCCTGTTATGTAAAGTTTATACTTTATGCAAATGTGATGTTTCTGTGTACACACACATCCACCAAGAGACCCTTCTTCGTTGCTGACAGCAGTGTATACAGACAAAGACACTGAGATGCCGTACCTCCATCTGCACCCAGTGAGTGGCTCATGGTTTCAGAGTGTCTCAGGTTTGATCATACAGCACTTCCTAGTCATTTCCAGAAGGGGGTCCAGATGTTCCAAAATTGTTCTGAGTTATTGTGTAGGTCAAATGTTTTTTCTTTCAAAAAGAAGGAAGTTAAACACTTCAGACATCCACACAATTACAAAAGGAGGTTCAGCTGTAGACCAGAGGTTTAAAACACACGTCTTTGCTAAGTGAGTCAGACTGTCTGACACTCCATGACCTCATCAAAAAGAGAGTTTGGGTTGTGGCTTAACAGCAGAATAGAAGGTGACAAATCAAGCTTTATACTGAAGGTCCTTTGAAAGGTTGAGTGAACTTCTTTCCAATGAGCTTCTATCGGCTCACAGTCCCAGAACAGCAGTATCAAACAGTCATGAGCCACTTTGCACTGGAAACACATTGTCGACGTCCCCGTGAAAAGGAAAGTGTGGAACATGACAAACGGGCCCTTATTTGGACACAAACACACAGAGACACAGCAGTTGATAAACAATAAATTAACATAAACAGTGTAAAGGGACTGTGGGCTTTCTGTGGGCAGCCGGTGATGCGAAGGCAGCTGCCACCTGCGTCCACCGTCGCCACACCTTGTTTTTGCCCGCCGAAGGGGCCGGAGGAGAACTGTGTACTGGCTCCCCGGCCTGGAAACAGCCATTCACACAGCAGTACTTTATAAAAAATAGATAATTCTCACCCTTGCCCCCCCCCCCCCCCCAGTCTGCCCACCCTGGCCGGTCTTTTTCACAGCAAGTACCAGCTCCAGGAGTCACAGCGTCTGTTCAAAGCAGACCTTGTGCAAAAGAATGAAAGAACTATTTTCTTGTGGCTTGTTTTTCTCACCACCGCTTGATACAACTAGTCGCTTGGTAGCATAAGCCCAAAAAGCCCAGACAGCCTCGCATTGACCAGCACCTCAACAGAAGGCCTCTATTAAGCTTCAAGGACAGTGTGTGTGTGTGTGTGTGTGTGTGTGTGTGTGTGGGAGGGGGGGGGCAGTTCTTTTTTCCATTTGTTTGCGTTCAGCGAAAAGCAGTATAAACAGCAGTGTAAACTTCCTGGATGGTGGTGCCACAGACACAATGGACCGTCCACCATATCTATAAGAGCTGAAAGGAGCTTTCGGCGGGAGCGAACGAGCTGACCACCATCTCGCTGAAACCCCTCCCACACCCTGCCCTGGTGCAGCTGCAGGTTTCACACCATTTTCCTCACCCTTTGTGGCCTTTCAGCTGACCTGGCAGGGCCCCCCGTGGGCCGCTGTCCTCCGGAACCCCCAGTTTAATTGGGGCTGTAATCAGGGCGCCGGGGCTGTTCGGGAACAAGCTGGCAGCACAGGGGGGTCATTATACCGCCAATATGACCCACGGCCCAGGGTCCCGCTCGCGTCACACACAGTCACACGGAACTCAGTGTGAAACGTCTCCTTTACCTCTCATTGTCTGCTAAGTTCAGCGCGTAAATGCACTTCCTCACGATCTATGCTGTTACTGTCTGTCGTCCATCTTCTCTACTCTGTTGGGGGGGGGTGCTGTGTAGTACAGTAACGCTGACACCCTACTGATGTGTAGTGAACAGGTAAGATGGGTAATACGATGAAAAAAAGTCAGTTGTGTAGGCAAGACACAGAGTGAATTGTATGCTACAGGGGACTAGGGGGTGCCGCTCCGCCTTTGTAACACTGACACATCGATGGCTTTTTACACAGGGTCTCAAGGGAATTTATTTAACACATTAATAAAGTTATTTGCTCCAAAAAACTCAACAAATTTGTTAAATATTTGTATTTTCCCATGTTCTATGCTTAGGAATAGGTTTCATTCATGTCAATAGGTTTTCTTTTAAATTCCACAATGTTTTAATTGGCTTCTAAAATCCAAACTGGTCTCAGTCAGTGTGTTGAATTCATGATAAACTGTATTTATTACTCAGTTCTCTATAGAACCGATTGTGGGTTTGTCTGTTTTGTTACTTTTTAATTGTCTCCTTTAACACCAAATTTGCAGTTGCTTCTGATGTTTTTTAGTATACTTGTTGTGATTTGTACGGTAATTTGCTATTATGCTTTACTTGTCTGGAGTAACTGATTTTTAATGGCATTTTCTCTTTCTCTCTCAAACTGTTATTCGCAGTTTGAAATTTCTTATGTGTTAATTGTCCAGGGTCCCTAATTTTAATTCTTTGTTTTGTTGTTACTTGTTATTGATTTACTTTGGGTATAATGGTGTTCATGCACTGTGTACTGCTGAAGAAACTCTTTGGGAAATTCTGCTGCATTATTCAGGTGTCATTGGAGAACTTGGAGTTTCCCCATGTTCAGGAATAACTTTAGACTATTTACCCCTCCTCTTCACAACAGACGATCTCTGTGCCCCTGACCCACGAGTCTCAGCGGCTTCTCGGAGGGGGGTCCCGTGGGAAGCCGTGTGACGGGAAGCTCGGTTGTCCTGTTAGAGGGACGTGATGCTCCTGAGGCGAACTTGGCAAGTGCCGCCACACAGATCCCTGTCCTCTGCCTGCTCATCCCGTGTCAGACGCACTGTGCTCACCGGCGCCCCTGGGCTGAGGCGCTGCACCGCGTCCACTCCCTCCCTCCTGACAGACATCGCAATGCGCAGCAAACACAGTGTGAACGACAAACACCTTGAGCCGGATGTGCAAAAGTCTGCAGCTTCTTGCTTGATCAACAGAACTAAGGCATGAAGAACTAATTGTGCCCGACTGGTTTTGCTCTGCACTGCTTGGGCTGGGTGGGGCAGGTTTGAATCCCATTCAGTCTGTGTGGAGTTTGCATGTTGTCCCTGTGCCTGTGTGGATTCTCTCCCGCAGTCCAAACACGTGTGTCTTATGTCACACTCCAACACCACAGCTGTAGCTGCTCACGCAGACGGGGTCTGCCGCTTGCGTGGTTACCATGATGTCATCATCATTGTGGGGGGTCTGTTCAGTTGGACTCTGCTCCACACGGGTCACCGGCCACACCCTGCAGCACCCAGCCGCCATCCCTCGCCCCCCTGCAGGCCCCGCGGACTGGAGCCAACACCTTCAGTGTGTTTGTGTCACACTGGGTGGCGTCAGCGAACGGCGTCGCTTGACTGGCATCACACCAGTCACGGCCTGCTTGAGCGGCACCGGATCTCTGAGGTCAGTCGCGACTACTTTTACCTCTGCTACCTGGGAAGTCGGATTAACGCAAGTTAGACAGGCAACAGTGATGCCATTTTACTGTTTCATACAGTGGGGTAGTTTTAGGGCTACTTTAAGGTAAGTGGTGCAACAGCACATATGAGATTCAATCCAGGAACGTTTAAATGGTGAGGCAGGAGCAGGGGTTAAGTCCCGTGATCCTCAAGCAATAAGAGCACAACCCCAACCACTGCGCCACCTGCTGGTCAGACTATGTGGGCAGTAGAGCTGGACACAGCCCACCAAGACTATGATTCCATTCACTCGCTGGGATGAATGATGAAAACCCCGCAAACATGCGCTGCGATGATCGTAAAAACTTTAATGTGGCGCAGTAGCGGGGAACGTGTCTGGTGTGAAATAATAAATAAAGATGGCAGTGATGGAGCGGCGAGGAACAGGCAGGAAGCCGTGGAGGAGGAGGAGGAGGGATTTACACACCGGATAGCCGGGTGACATCAGCCTCGCAAAAATGTGTGTGTGACTGGGACACAGCGGAGGGGAGGGGAGGATGGAGAAAGGGAGGCGGTTCCATCCTCCAGCCGGCGAGCCTACACACACACACACACACACACACACACAAAGATTCACACACTCTCACACTGAGGGGAAGGACGAGCGGATCGCTGCATCTCAGACACACACACCGCAGCGGCACCGGGCGCAATGTAAGAAGAACTGACAACGATCGAGTGTGTTGAAAAAGCAGAAGACAGACACACACACACACACACACACACACTGCGAGATCCGTGGGAGGAGACACAGTCGCGCGCGGAGCGGCTTCATACCCCCCGCAGTGCGCGGAGAATCTGTCGGCTCTTTGAAGCGCCTCGCCGCAGTAAGTACCGCATCCCTGCGCTTATTGTCTGTCTCTCTGTGTTTCTGCGCTTCATTTCATTCATTCATTTATTTCAATTCTCCAATCGATGTGTTGGCGCGCGGGATACATTCCGCCACACTCCACCGGGACCCCCCGCTGGGGATCCGCGCGCCGAGTTCTCACACCACCCCCCCTCCTTCCTCGCATATGTCCTCTGATTTTTGGCAGTAGCGTGTTTGTGAATCGTGTAACTTGCTTGATCGGCGCACCCAGCCGCGGCTGTAAGAGCGGCTCTAGGTTCGGTCCGCAAATCTGCACGCCACGATTAACGCAGGATGGTTCACACCTGGTCAAGCGCGCTGGGCGGGTACCTGTTCCGAAGGCGCGCGCGCACCTGTAACGCTTCGTCTTTGGGGGTGTGGCTCTTTCCCCAACTCCAATGACTTCACCCCTGGAACGGCACGAGAGGTTTTTTTTCTGGAACATTCCGCCAGCAGGTAAGGCCCAGATGCGCTGTGGTAACCACCTGGGTGTCCTCCGCTGCCGGCAGGTACACGAAGTCCACCTGGAAGCACAGTGAGTGAGCTCTAGCGTAAAGCAGGTACATGAGGAAGGCAAACATTGTTTTTACCACTAGCTGATGTAATTTTGAAGCTGTTGGACAGCATTTCTGAACTGACCCACCACATACATCTAGACAGGTTTCTGTTCCTATTACTGTTGAGCCGGTGGCTCTCCCATGATGCACTACTGTCTGTCAGTAGTTGGGGGGGAGGTTGACCCTCTGTGTCAAGTTTGTTTCGGAGCTTTATGGTGGTGCGTTGAGGGGGTTAGTCTGTAGACATCGGCTTATTTCCTGCACGCCAACGTTTTTAATTTCCGACAGTAACTGGAAGCCTGTTCCAAAATGAGTGTTTTCATTAATCTTGCAATAAGTTAATTATTTCCTTAATTTTGGATGCCAGTTATGATGGGTCCCACTGTGTCCACAAACAAAGTGACTGCTCTCCCGTGGTTCGTTTGCTGCGAGGGAAGTGTTTATCATGGATAAGGAACTGAGCTTGTCCTGTGGCAGAAGTGTGTTAAAAGAACTCCGTGCTGCTGTCCCCCTGGCGGCGAACTGCACCGGTTTCTTTCTTGGCAGCAGAAGCCGGTTGTGACATTCAGGGACGTCCCTGCTGCTCGGCTCAGTGGAGAAACATCCTGCCGCTGCTTTAATTATTTCATTGACTTTCCATTTATTTATTTCTTTTCCTGCCCATTGAGAAAAGCGGGCCGCCCAGCAACAATACGCTTCCTCCGGCTGCTTCCTGCTCCCCGGTTGGACCGAGGGCGGCGATGGCGCAGGGCCCGGCCCTTGGGGGACACTGCCTATAGACCTGCACATCCCGCGGTGCTGGCCTCCCAATGCACCGCTCCGTTCCCGCAAAAACAATCCGGGAGGATGTGCTTTACGAACTCCGTTGCCTCGTCTTCTAGAACGTTCCACCGCTGGACAATTTCAATGCATCCAGTTACTCTGAGCGAACGTCTGAGACATACTGGTGGCTGTCATCTGGTGCTGTTTTGTAGACGGCGGCTGTGCAACTTTATTATTAGGAGCAACTCCACTTACATAGCAGCCGTTAGGCAAGTTCATGACTCGTATGCTTCACAGCGACGGCTTTAATACCCCTGGAGTCGGGATGTGACGCTATGCGGTCAGTTGGACGGTGAGCCTGGGGCAGTTGAGGTGCCGAGGGTCCCGGGTTGCAGGGACTGTTGGAGCTCACGTTGGCAGGCGTAGGGAGGAGAGGGTTAAGGCCAATACTTTGTTTCGGTACCTTCAGCACCCTCTCGTCTCGATTAAACTTTTCTCGCTGTAATGCGATTAACTGCCAGTGGATTGGATTGTGTCCGAGTGCTGGAGGTGTAATTGGATTGATTGATGGGCCAGAGATGTTTCCCTCCTGCACCTTCACCCCCTCTGGTTTCCCGTAGCTATTCATATGGGCTGGAGGTGTACCACCTTCGAGCAGGTCCTTATCCCGGAATGACAAGTAAAAACTGCCCACATACACAAATTATAAGCAATGTAATGTTATAAGTCACTTTGGAAAAGTGTCAGAAAACTCTTTAAAAGTGAGCAGGTCTTGCTCCTTATTTAAAACGCTGGCGTGTCCTCAGGCTGAAGCGGGTTTCAGATATGAGCTGCACGTTGATATTGGCCGCTGTCCATCTGCTCCGCTGCATCTTTTTGCTGGAAGCAGCCTTCAGCAACTGGATGGTCTCTCGCACACACGGACGCGCGTGCTGCACACGCTCCGGCACGCGTGTCGCTCAGGCTGAGCAGCTGATGGGGGAGCGTCGTCGTTGACACTCCTGTTACTGTGGTGACTGGAAGTTTCATTGCCATGGCGATGGTTGTGATGGTCGGGTTACTGGTGTGCAGCACTGCGCCTCCCAGGGCAGGCGATGTCAGCACTGTTGGCTGTGCATCCTGTTTTCATTTCCTTTTGCGGAGCCCAGAAAGGATGTGCTGAAAGGCATCGAGCCGGGTTCCACATTCGATCTTTCTGTGTCTAAAAATACTTCTGCTCACAATGTGTTGGTGAGCAGCTGTGCTGTTTCCAGCAGTCGACCGCAGTGGTCATGATGGAAGCCGGGACCAGGTTGTCCTGCTGTTGCTGTTTTCTCAAGGCAGCCGTGTGTCCCTCTTGGTTTGGAGGGCAAGTCTGACCTAAGACTACCTCTGCGGTTCCCTGGTTCTGCCCCCCCCCAGCACTGTCCCAGTCTGTCTCACTCTTTCTGCCCTTCTCACTGTGTGACCAACACCCACATCACAGGGAGCCTCTCCATGTCCTTGGGAGCCTCTTGGTTGGTGGTCCACAGCGAAGGTGGAGACCTTGGGTTCAGTCTCTCACGTAATACTTGTCTGTCCATTTATCGTCTGCATCTACATTTAATCATTTAGTTGATGCTTCTCACTAAAGTGGCTTACTGTGGTTTACCCGTTTACATATGAGTAGTATTGACCGTTAATTTAAGGTTAGCATGTTGTATGCAGGGATTTGAACCCAAGTCCTTTAAGAAGGCAGCAACTATAACCTCTGTGCCTCCTGCTGTCTATTTAATTGTTTACACAACTCTTCGGTGCCTGTTTGGAGTCGAGGGCAGGTAATGGAGGGTCATTTGGAGCCCTCTGCCCTCCCTCTCATGCACAAGTTCTCCAGATCTGTTAGCAGGGCGATGGGCTTCAGACGGGTTGTGACCTCTGTGGAAGACGGAGTTAGTGAGGGAGGAGTCTGGGAAAGAACCGGACAGGCTGCAGTCGCATGAAAATGACGGATGTTGTTCTGTGGTTCATCTTAAAGTTTTCCCAGATAATCTGCAAACACAGCAGATAATAAGGGTCTGTTTTCAGAACAGGTCTGTTGGGACAAAGATCATATGATCTGTCTGGAGCTTGGTCCTCACTGTGTGTGTGTGTTGTGTGAGAGAGAGAGAAAGTGCAACTGGGTGGCATGTGCCAAGGCTGTGGTCTCCTGTCCTGCTGTCACTGTGGTGTGTTGACACGCGACGGGATGCTGGGCTGCGACTGACTGAGAGTTGGCAGGCAGGGGGTCCAGCCTTTGTGGCGGATTAGCATTTGGAGCATGTAGTCAATGGAGGATGGCAGCTGGTCTACAGTTGGTCCCACTTTGCTTATTACGCGTCCATCACCTGACACATAGGCAAGTTGAGTCCTGCTTTGCGCTGAAGGGAGGGCACAGGTGAATCCCTGCGGAGTGACCGTTCATAAGCGCAAGCCTGTTTACCCCTGTGTGGTTCTTACGGAGCAGTTTGGGGTTATTACCTTGCTCAAGGGCAGCGCGGCAGGAGGTGGGATTTGAAGCTGGGCCTTTGACTCCAGAGGCAGGTTGAATTATGCCATCCGTTTGTCCCTCGGTCGCTGCAAAATCATGACATTAATCATTCCAGCTGATCGGGAGGTCAAAGTCTGCCATTGAATGTGAGAGTATGTAATTTTACTGGACTCACACACTCACACAGCCGTGACTCACCCTGCACTTCTTGCACTCTCACTGTGAGAGTGGCGGAAGACAGCTGATCAATGAAAGATGGCAGGGAATGCTGACAGAGATGATTAGAAATGAGGGGAAAGAAGCGGAGGAGGATAAGTGAGGGGAAATGAAAGGAAGAACGAGCTGAATGCTGGATAGGAGGAGTGTGGCAGGGTGATGTTTCCTTCATTCTTTGTATGAGATGACAGACTCAGGTGCAGGTACCATCTGCAGAACTACAGGACCAGAACTTGGTCTAGGCGTAGAACAAAATGCAGGTGAAATCAGTGGTGAGACTCGCTTCCAAACCGGCGTCTCTTCACTGTTGCTCTAACACGGGGGGCCGTGGCAACAAAGCACTTGTTCGCTAACTAGGAGTGTATTGGGGAGTCATGGTAACCAGGTGGACGTGTTTCTGAATTAGTCGCATTATTAGGAAGCTCTACAAAGACACGTTCTCTCCATGTCTTCGGCCAGCACGTTTTTGACTTCCTGCTCGTTGGGGTTTTATCGTGAAGCTTCGTGTGATGCCCAGTTGACACAGTTGTCTTTGTTATAGAAGCTTGTGAAATAAAGTGTCTAGGTGAGGCCATGTACAGACCTGGTTGTGTATGAGAGCATAGCACATGTGTGTGGGAGTGAATCTACGCAACGGGGCGTGTGTGTGTGTGTGTGTGTGAGAGAGAGAGATTAAGGGTGCGTCACAGTGCACATGACCCTGTGTGAGGACAAAGCATGATGCTGTGTCCGTGTACCACGGTAACCCTCATCTTGAGCCAGTTAATTAAAAGCTCAATGGTGACGCCTCTTCCTCTCACTCCCTCAGGCCTCTCTGTCTTTGTCTCCTTAATTCCGATGCTTTCATCTCCCATTAGGGCTTCCAGACAAATCCAGGCAGACCTTCCGGTGTGTAATTAATAGCACCTCGGGCCTGCGGCTCTGCCTGAGCGCCTGCTTGTGTTCACTTCTGCGCCGCTGCTTTACACCGAGTATCCAACTGTAGGTTGGTTTCTTGACAGGATGTTTTGTGTTCCTGCGCTTGTTCACACGCTTGCTTGGTGAGGCTGGTGCCTTGTTGCATTTCTTCATCGGAATTTTCTCCGCAGAGCAGCTCACAGTTTAAGCCACATACAGCCGGGTTCTTCTGTGTGAATTCAGGGCAAGTACCTCAGTAAAAGGTGCTGAACCCAGGTCCTGTGACTGCAAGGTGGCGCTCTGTCCAGTCAGTGGCAGTGTTTGGTATAGTGCCAGTCAAAAGTCTGAATATGCTTGCAAGAAACCACGTTCATAACTACATTAATACCTAGATTAGCCCTGTTCCACAACACTGCTTTTATTTTGGCCCTTTGAGTAAGTTATCATAAAAGGTATAACTAGCCTATTAAGCTATGTTACCCTTATGCAGTTTTCAAGCTCCATTTGTTATAATCATTTACCTTTTACAACCATTTTACTAAACGCTCAATTTCTCAGTAACACATTTAGATTCATTTTTATCACTGACATCAATTTGTCATGTATGTTTCTGAAAATACTTAAAAAAAGAAAAAAAAAGTCCCAAAGCTGGATTACACATAGCAGCCACCCTTTCCACTAATAGCAGATTCACAAGCGCAAGGCACTCGATTACAACTGGCGTACTCAAACTTTTGACAGGCAGCATATATGGAAATGTGCAGCACGATCCTCAAAGCTGCCAGCATACGCTTGTTTATTACTGACCCTGTAACTGTTCAGCCCATAGTAGCACACGCTGGGTACTGTACAGTCTCCTAGCAACCAGCCATTACCGTAACAGCCAAGTCACCAGCCAGCATCACCACACCCTGCTCCGCTCTTTGTTCTAGCTCAAGTTCTCCTTCCTCGCAGCAGAAGGTACGGAGGCGTTTTTAAATGCAAACAAACAGGATCAGAGAGGCTGCCTGTGAAAGAAGTGACACCAGACTGGCTGTCAACATGTTTGCAGCAACGCACAGTTTTAATTGTGTAAAACAGAAGGCTGCTCTGTTGCTACCACAGGCCACCTGTTGCCGAATTAAACACATACTGCAGCAGCCTGCACCTGGCATCTTTCACACGCCTCTCACATCTACGCACACCGGAGTTCTTGGTTAAACGTATAACACGTGAACTGTGTGTAAAAGTGGTGACATCTTTGTACACTCAGCTGTTCCCCCCCTCCCCTTGTTGCCACGGTGCTTTTTAAACTGTTGTTGTTTCTGTTTTAAGGAATGAGTTTGGATGTCATCGGTGTGAGAGATATACGCTTTTTTCTTCTTTTGCTTACCTTGGGATGGGAAAGGAAATTTGTTTAAGTATCTGCATATATATCTTGTATATATCTTGGTTCACTTTGTTTGTGGTGAAGATTTCAGGCCCTGGCCGTTTTGCTGCCGTGGTGGTTGCGATCTGCCGTGGTGAAGGAGTCTTCATGACGGACATGTTTTTTCCTGTGTGAAATCCTGAAAGCTTCAGCTTCTCTCTTCGCACGATACTGCAGTTTATTTATTCATTTAGCAGGTCAATTTTTCCAAAACTTAGAGCCAGCAGTGATTTTTGCCAACTGAGATGCAGATAAACATGCAGTTTAGTACAACTATTGTGTTTGCTGGTGCACATTTTCATCAGTAGCTGCTTATACATTTGATAGACCTAGTCTATCAGGGAAGCAGCAGCCTGGAATTATTGCATATAAAGATGTGCCTTATATGTATAGACTCACTGCCACACTTGCACTCCTTACATCACCCTTTTACACAACAGGGTAATGTAACACACACACTGCGGGCAACTGATTCCCAGATCCACCAGAACGTTGGCTTTGGGGTGTGGGAAGAAACCAGAGCACCTACAGGAGGTAGATTGGGAGAGGGGTGGGTCTGAATCAGCTGAGAGTTTGAGACTCTCCTTCAGAGGTGAGAATGATTCAGCAGCTCTTGTGTGAGACGGAGCTCATTCCTCCACACTGGAGCCAAAACCGAGAACCATTTGGGTTGCGTCACACAGGGATGTACGTGTGTATCCCTGCATCACGTGCAGGAAGCTGAAGCAGGACCAGAAGTGAGACTGTGACACCAGCAGCAGACACACACGAGTGTGTGTGAGGGACACTGTGCCTGCAAAGCAATAGGAGAAAAAGGCACCCTTTTGGAAGCATGTGGTTGTGGACGTATGGCTGAAGCCCCGTTCCCCGACCCAGTTACACCCCTCGGCTGCTTGCTCCTCTTTGCCCCTCTTCCCCCTCTCCCCGCTCTGGCTCTAAATCCCACCATCTGCTCTGCTCCTGCGGCCATTGTGAACTGATTGCCATTTAGATTAAAAATGGCAGAATAAGGGTCAGGGAGGGAACAGGCCTGCGCGCGCATGCACGCACACACGCACTTGCACACACACACGAGGATGTCCTTAACTGCCCCTCATTGGTTTACATCCCAGAAGCATAACAGTTGAAGTATGGCTTGGTCCCTGTCTCTCTCTCTCTCACACACACACACACGCAGAGACTGGATTCCAGAGGCAGCTGCTCCCACTTGGGGCCAGTTTTATGTCAGGCTGTTCCTGCTGGACTGCAGTACACACTGAATGTGCCGGAATACAATTGTTGAGGATTGAGATTTCAAGAAGGCGAGAAAGGAGAATAAGTCTGAGGGGGAAATATTTCTGGAGGAAAATACAGGGTTGAGTAAATAAGAGGGAGAGGATCTGATGCAGAGAGAGAGGAGCGCAGGGGATTAGATGGCAATTCCAGCTGCTGTTTTTTCCTCTACTGCGCGCCAAGCCTAGGCAGGAAGTGTCTCCGTGGCAACAGCAGGAAGTTAGTGTGGCCGACGGCGGGGCCTGTCGGTGGGTTTCCATGGCAACTGGGCTGGGCATCCATCGGTGCAGGAGGAAGAGGAAGTAGGAGGGAGTTGGTGAGGGTGACAGAGCTGCTTTCCTGCTTGTCCCATGTAAAACTTCTCAGTTTTTCCTCATCAAACAAGTAATATAGAGGGTGGTTCAGACTGGACTGAACACTCTCATACGTTTGACCAGCATAGCACCCTCTGCCTCAGGGACGGGCTCTGCACCACTGTGCCTTGGACTTGGACTGGATGTGTGTTTGTGGACCTGTGTGTCGGGTAGTGAAAATGCTGCTGGGTGGCATCTTTGGTTAATAAAAGATGTTTCTGCTAAAAGTTTTATGTCCAAAGTGTAACCAGTGTGGGGAAAAGTTTTTGTTTATATAGTTGGGGTATTAGCTGGAAAATCAGATTTAGCTGTAGCTCTTCAGAAGAATGTTAAGCAAGGCTGTGTGA
Source organism: Arapaima gigas (assembly GCA_900497675.1). Taxonomy (NCBI): domain Eukaryota; kingdom Metazoa; phylum Chordata; class Actinopteri; order Osteoglossiformes; family Osteoglossidae; genus Arapaima; species Arapaima gigas. Next base: position 9,756 of record UFQX01001337.1, on the reverse strand, counting down.
ACGAGTGGTTAAGGGTATTCATACATCCACCCTTGGTAAAAGCGAGTAAAAATGAGCATGATCAACAGCTCAGGAGTGAGAAGCATCCTTCAGGGCTGAGTCCTTGCATGGAGGCTGGAAATAGCCACTTGCTGTTGACAGGCCTGTACCAGGTGTCTTCAAGTCACTATGTGCTCAGAAAGGGATTTAAATGGTTTTCATCGCAGCTGCAGTTTGAATCCAGTGTGGATTCAGTGGCTGGAAGAAAAGTGCAGCTCAAATGTGGGGTTGTAGAGGAGAAACCTGCTGCTTCTCTGGTCCTCCTAAACACCAGTGCAGACCACTGGAAAACACATTTGACCGTAGTGTGTGTTTAAAAAAAAAAAAAAAAAGTGTGGAAATAAGCTAGCAAACCAGTTAAGCTTTCCTCCTCCTCGATCTCCTGTCTTGATGGTCATCCTGTATCTACTTCTGTATCTGATTCCCTCTCTACTCTGGATTCCTCGAACTGGTGGTTTTGCTTTCGGTTCCATTTCAAGTTAAATTTAACTTTCTGGGCTCCTGGTTCCTTTCTTGTGTTGCACACTTGGTGAGATCTGCAGAACCAGGTTTGTCCAGTTTGTGTAACGTGGCTGGCACCCGCCTGCCTCACGCAGTCTCACGTGTCAGGGTTCAGCTCAGGTAAATCGTGCATTTTACCTGTCTTGCCAAATTTCCCACCTGTCCAATTTCGGAAGACGTCAAAGACAAAAACAAATCAGTCATTTGAAATAACCTTTAATTGGCTAAAAGTCAACACATATTTACTGTTGAGGAACTTAGCAGTTACATTTTTGCCTGCAGTACAGTTTTAATGCAGAAACAAATTTGAAAGAGATCAAATTTAAACCCTTGTGCTACATTTAATTCTCCATTCAATTTCCAGATCAGGCAGCAAGATATAGGGGATATTTCTGCTTCATTTTACCAAAATTAGGTCCTGTCAGCAGAGATGATGCACGTTTTTTTAATTTATCCTTGATTTATTGTGCTGCTCTGTTAGATTTATATATCAGTTTAAATATGGAAATTTAAGCAAACTACCCATCCCAGACTGAGAGAACGGTTAAAGCGTCACCCTGCGTGTGCAGTGGGTTTGATTCACACGCCCCCGTTTCGCAGTGCTGTTCAGGTAGGCTGGTAATGAAAGGGTTATTTTCTTCCTCTTAACACTTGAGTGGAAAAATAGGACGCTGGCCTACATTCGCGAAACGTCGCCGGCGTATCGCCGTGTTCTTCCCAGGGTGGCGTTCATCCCACGCGCTGCAACGCTAAGCTGCCATGACATTCGTGCACGGTGACCGCAAAAGACAGCAAACTGGCGTTTACCGCACGCCTTTATGCTAGTTTGCATTTGTTTACTGGTGGGGTGAGTTTGGGGTGCAGTATGAGGGCTGAACATCTGTTTTTCTTGGTTGTCCTTTGGTTGGAGCTGCTGGGTGAAGTTCTGGTTTGGCTTTCAGGGCTGGAGGCCAGGTGGTCTTTGGTTCAAGATCCCTGAACGGGGCACTTGGCCTTTAATGATCATGAGGCCCAACCGTAGGTGATGTTGCTAGTGACAGACATGGCGCCAGATGGCCCGTCTTCTCTGCAGTGACAGTGGTGACGCAAATGGACAAATCCTGTCAAACTTGTTTTTCTCATGTGTGTATTGGTTCTGTGTGCAAACAAGTAGGCAGCAGTGAGTGTAAGGTGCTGTGGCGCAGATGTACAGCAGACAGGTACCTGCTTTTCACTCTTGTCTGCATCTTGAGGAGGTGCAGTGCTCAGAGCAGAAAAGGAAAAACAGGTGAAGATGGGAGAAAGAGGCTGTTTTTTACACATCCGATGCATTTCTATCCTTCCATCAATGCTCCACCATTAAAGAAAAAATGTTTTTTTTTTTGTTTTTTTTTTTTTTAAATCTAGATGTTAATGGAAATCGGGAAGCTGACGTGAACGTAAAGTATGACTGAATGACTGAAGCCACTTCATTGGCAGGAAATCGGATATTTAGGAACTGACTCGCCGGGCCTGTGGACAGCGCTGCTATTAACATTCTTTTCTACCGCTGCATTTCACAACAGTTCCAGAAGATTCATGCCATGATTTAAACCAAAAATGCTGCGAGCATGAGGATGTGGGCAGGGTGGGAGCAGAGCAGAGGCTTCGTGGTGTGACTGCTAGTCTGGAAGAGCCATCCGTTGCAGTTATCTTGGTTTAAGGAATGTCTGAAACGCATTGCCCGTGTGATACCCACCGAGCTGCGAGCAGCAGTGCAGTCTGAGGCACAAGTGTGTAAAAGCAGACAGTGATGCGGGGGCCACATAGATGGACCACGTGGGACGTGCGAGTGTGACTCATTAGATGTGTGATTGCAGATTCCTCAAGGGCTCTGAGTCATGGCGCACGGTGCTCTTCCAGGCGGGGCGGTGAGAGGAGCTGCACCACACGGCCTCTCTGGGCAATGGGGAGGGTTTGTTTGTGTGTGTGTGTGTGTGTGTGTGTGTGTGTGTGTGTGTGTGTGTGTGTGTGTGTGTGTGTGTGTGAGAGAGAGTGTGTTAGCCATGCCCTTGGTGTTCATTGAAAGGCCTCAGTTGTACCCTTTCCCTCCTCCCTCTGTTTCCCTACTTTCTCACCATCAGGGTCTCTCTCGAACCATGAGGCTCTGGCTGTTGCTAGGTAACAGTCTCCTCGTTGAAAGGCAGAGCGTGCCTGGTTTCCATGGCAACGTTAGTTGAGTAAAGAATGAATGGAGTCGGGTGGTGATTCAGGGATGGGGGTGTGCGCGAGGGAGGCAAAGGGGTTGGGGTGCAAGTCCTTTGCCCCATTCTTTTAGGCAGATGCCCCACAGCTGCTGTCTGTCCTCTGGCCTCCTTTGGTGCGATGAGTAAACTGAAACCACAGTCAAAGTGTTGCCATAGTGATGACTTCAGCAATAACTGCATGCAGGAGGGACTTGGGCATTTTATTGCATGTCAGCACGTCCTTGGTGTCTGTCTGTGTGCCTCAGTGGATGTCTGAGATTGTGTGCATCAGTCTTTCCTGTGCGTTTGTCTCAAGCCGGCGCTGCACCGTGGCGTGGAGGGCTGAAGTCACGAGGCATTCTGAGAAGGTCCTCTGTTCTGAAAGATCGAGTGCTGTGGACTTGGAGACCCTGGGTTCCACTGGCACCCCTGCAGTAGTCTCATTGAACAAAGTTTATATCTTGTGCAATTTTAAGTTAATTTGGAGAAAAGTGTTGAACGAACAAACAAACAAATCTTTTTCTTAACCGCTCTCCTTCCCGGGTGGCCCACACAGACACCAGTGTCTTGTTTTTTTCCATCAAATATTCAACACTTGAGCTGTTCACCGCTTATGTAACCATAGGAGCCTCAGATGCTTCACGCAGGAGGAGAATAGGAACCAGCACAGGGGATTTTGGAATCTGGAGGCTTCTGGATCTTTCCGAATGCTGCTGTTTGCTTAGTTCTGACTGTATGGCTGCATGTCATGGGGTGGCAGCTGTGGCTGAACATGTCTAAGTTGGGGGGTGTGTGTGTGTGTGCGTGCGCGCGCTCGTGCGCAGAAATGTAGGGGAATGAGTGTATGCAGTGGCTTCACCTTCTTTCATTCAAATTAACTCTGTGTTAAGCTACTTAGTAGCTAAATAAATAAATAACTTAGTTGTTGGTTGAGGGTAAGAGCAGCAGCAGCAGGTGGGATTCAAACCTGGCTCCCAAAGGGGCATCTCTGCCCACTGCACCACCTACTGTTTCTGCTTATGTACAAGTGGGAAAACATCTGCAGTTTCCTTCCCTCCCTTTTCTTCAGGTGGAGCGTGGTGTGTGTGTGTGTGTGTGTGAGTGAGAGAGAGAGAGTGAGTGGATGAGCATATTCAATCTTACAAGGGCCCCTAGGGAGATGCCATGATTAGAAAAACATTTAGAAAACAGTGTCCATGCTCCACTGTGTGTATGGACTCAGCACGGTTGTGTTTCACCATGAAAGTGTGTGTAGATTTCGTTAGTGTGTGGAGATGGTCAGGCCATGCAGGGCCAGGCACTGGATTTAAAAATTTTGTCACGGGGAGAGGAGACAGGGTGTGGGTGGCTGCTGGCCATCTTACCCCCCCTCCCCCCACACACATAGGCGAGGCAATGGTACGAGGGAGAAGGAGCGAACAAAACAAAAGCACGTCTGTGTGTGAGGTTTAGAAGGCCTGAGCCCTGGAGCAACACAAAGGGAGCGAGAGAGAAGGACGGGGACACCGCGGGGGACAGGAGCTGTGGTGACAGGAGAAAGGAGCAAAAACTGGTTAAGAAGACTTGGTTAACCAATGCTGGTTTGTCATGGACAAGGGTGACGTGAAGAACTGGCCTTTTGTTGATATACAAGTCCTTTTGGAGCGGCACAGCGGGTAGCACTGGTGCCAGACAGCTCTTTGGGCTGTGGTTTTAGATGTGGGTTCAGATCCAGCTCAGCCTGTGAGGAGTTTGTATGTTCTTCTCATGTTTATTTAGGTTTCCTTCCAAAGTCCAAACACATGATTCTGGCAAAGTGTGTGAATGTTGCCGTGCTGCTGTAGAAATGATTGCGTGATTGTTTGGAGTTCAGCACAGTGTAACGCACACCGGGAGTCGCCTCGGACAAAGCGAGTACTGGTTAATAACATAATGATGGGGCACGACGTGGCCCTCGAAGATCACTTTGGAAGCAAACAGCAGCAGCTGTGTAGATGTGTAGCAGAAGTTGAAAAGACAGCACTGAGGTGCACGATGAGCCCAGGATCTGTCACGACCTGCGGGGAAGGGAGAAGAAGGACGAGGAGCTCTTTGTTTGGAGGAGATGATAATGATGATGATGATTCCTTTAAAAGTTGTTTTCTGAGTCATCTTGTACTCACAGCAGCACGGAGCTGCTCCGCTTCTGAGTCTAGTGAAGGACACCGAGAGACCTGAAGGAACGAGATGTCCCCCCCCAAGGAAATGTGTGGTGTTACATTATGTACAGGCCTGTCGTGTGAAGTCCTGCGCTGTAGCGAGGCGCTCGACGGGAGCTGCAGCACCACTCAGATTTCCACTTTCACGCATAATAAAATCCTGCCCTCTGCTGGGACCTGCAGGGGATTTCACAGCTTGTTTTGAGGTCATTCTCCTTATACAGTGTTTCTTTCACAAGTGGTTTTAATATGGTTGTAATCCAAAGATTGAATGTTTGAACTTAAGCCACTGAGGGTGTAGGGAATGTATCGATTGCTTGAATTCTGCTCCGATTTGTTCCCTCAGGGTTTTCGAATGAATAACTGGCCTGCTTTGACGTCTGACTCTTGAGATTATCGTACTCGGTTCCTTCCTCTCCGTTCTGCTTACAGACCATGTCAGAATACAGTGACCTTCTTGGTAACCTGTCAGAGAACATCACCAAAGAGGACCTGGACCAGCTCAAGTCTGCCTGTAAGGAGGACATCCCTGAGGACCAGAGCAATGCCATAACCACCTCCTCAGAGTGGTTCAGCTACTTGGAGAAGAATGAGAAGTTGGCTCACGGTATGTTGAGATGACGTGAAGGAATGAAGGAAACATTTATCTAGGCATTGGCGGGTGGGGTAGTCAGGTCTGTGTTTTTATGATGATTAAACTTTGTAAATGTTTGTATGTCTAGTAGGTGTATTATATTAATTTGACTGCAAACAAAATGAAGATCATCGCACATGTTTACATGAAAATGGGCCATGAGGATGAAGCCCAATTTATGATGTTCTCTCATCAGTGCAGCTGGTATTTAAGGTGATGCACTTTAATAGTCTCCTCACACGATTCTCCACTCTTTTTGCACTGCTTGCTTCTATAAAGCTCAACAAAACACGCTGAATAGGATTGGCTTGCAAATGGAATTGACACTTTTTTGTAAGAAATGTTAATAAAAGTCCCACCAATGAAAGGCTTCTGCCCTGGATGTTTCAAGGATACCCTGAGACACTGCAGTAGATGAGCAGTGACGACTACAGGACAAATGAACAAAAGCCTTATTGCAAACTTTCCACTTTCATACAGCTGTTCTGGGTGCTCTGTCAAAACCTAACCTGTGAATAAACACCAGGATTAATCTGCATTGCTGAGATTTTACTGATTGTGATGTATAGGTGCCTTACTTCATGAGTAAACCTCTGGTCCCAGGTGTTTTTAAGGTAACATACAAGTGTATGCATTCTGTTTACTTCCCCCTATACCTTTGTTCAGGGAGAAGGTTGTATGAAAGATGCGGAGGAGTTATCGCACTGTCCAGGGAGAGTTGCAGAGAAAGGGAGCTCAGGTTTCACATGTTCTTGTTGCTGTTCCCACAAAGACAACCTGTCCTACATCGAGCACATCTTCGAAATCTCGCGGCGCCCCGACCTGCTGACACGTGTCATCGAGTACCGGACCACCGTGCTCAAGATCTCTGAGGATGAGGAGATAGACACCAAGCTCACGCGCATCCCCTCTGCCAAGAAGTACAAAGGTAGGCGAGGCTCTTTGTTGCTGCCAGAGGCCAAGTGAAAATTCACTGGCTGCTCAGGCTATGAAGAGAAAAAGATACAAACCTCTTTCATTTACTCTTCACTTAATGGTGGACAGCTGCTTGGGCCCAGGGCTGCATTTCCCTTACTTTTTTGACAGGAGTTTTTTGTTTTGTTTTCCTCTCCTCAGCAGCCCAATGGTTTACTGGTCCAGCTCTCTCTCAGTTTCTGTCGCTGTCCTGTTTTATCTGCTCCTCAACACTCTCACGGTCCTGGAGAGGCCGCTGTTTAAAAATAAACTGAAATCAAAACTTGTTTTGCAGTGGAGGAAACGTCAACTTTGGCAGCCAGCTAATAGGTGTCAGGAAAACACAGAACCAAAGGAAGGAGCATGTTTAACTGAACTGGGCTCCAGTGTATTTACAGCTCACGTTGTTCATGACGTGGTGATTAATGGCAAAGGTTGCACACCTTTATGGGATGAGTTGGTCGACAAGTGACAACATATTCGTATTGCTCATTATTTTGTGTTTAATTTGAAATGTAAGCTGCATTATAATGATTTAAGTATTTTATCTATTATAGCAGTATGCAAGTTTTTTTTTTTTTTTTTTTTTTTTGAAATTGCACCTAATGTGTGAATAAATCAAGGGATTTTCTANTTTTTTTTTTTTTTTTTTTTTTTTTTTTTTTTTTTTTTTTTTTTGAAATTGCACCTAATGTGTGAATAAATCAAGGGATTTTCTAAGCTTTTACTGATTGTGGTAAAAGTGACTTTGGATGATTTCTGAATGTACACAGCACTGTGTGACCCTTAAAACTGCATTTATTCACCTCATTGATCCACCCAAGGAGACGACAGTGTTTCTCCTTTCTCCAGATATCATTCGCCAGCCATCGGAAGACGAGATCATCAAACTGGCCCCTCCCCCGAAGAAAGCGTGAAGTCTCAGTTCCACAGCTGCGTATTGCACCCGATCACCATAACCCCACCACCCTCCGGTCCTCTCGTGTTGCCCCTGTCCCCGACTAACAGCCACCGCTGAACCACGTTTCAACTAGACCCCTTCCGTGGACCCAAGAGAAGAATGAAATGACAAATGGAGAGAAACAGAGGAAAAGTAACAATGTATTGTGCAGTTGAGCGGGTCACCCCTGTGCCCATGCAAGTTCCCATCACATGCTCGAAGCAGAGATGTGTGAGTGTGTGTCTGACAACCCAGGAATAGTCGTGTAAACGTGTGTCCAGCGAGGAGCTCAATTTAAAAATGCATATGGCAAAGTCGCATGACATTACTGTTGTTTTGAGGACCTTACGTGTGCAGCCGCCGCCGTGAGGCTGTGTTTGACATTGTGGGACCAGTGTGCTGTTGATCTGCTCTGTCATGTTACACACTTCATTCCCGCTGATGCTGCTCATGGGGGCATCTGTCTAAACACACAGTCACTACAGATTAAAAGTCAAATGCAATGAAATCCTTGTGTTTCACTTTAACACGTAAAACCAACATTTGCCTTTATGGGGATGGACATCCCAGACTATCACACCTAAAATCCTTGATTATGCTCACTTGTTTGGCTGAGTATATTTCAGAGGCTGTACTTGGTGAATATCGTGTCCTTTGAAGAATAACCATAATAACCTAGATAAAATTAAGATACGGTAGGGCTTTATAGTATGTAACTTTTGTTACATGTTGACTGTGAGATGAAATACTTTAAATGCACATTGTGTTGCACAAACAATGGAAACTTGTTTTTCCTCAGTCATGATTCAGCAATTTGCTACACTGTCATTATCTTCCTCTAGTGTGACTCTGCTGCTTTCCAATATACCTAATTTTAACCACAGACTACAAGAACACAGCTATTCTTTTCGTAATGTATTTAAATATTTTGTTCAAAGGGGATACAATTCAGTGATTTTTTTTGGTTAGTTTTTTAATATAAATTTTTTGTTTTTCTAGAAAACTTGTGCTAAACATTTACTTCAGGCTGCCATCCTGGTTTGCCCTTTGCTGTGTTTCAGGCCACTGTAGGGTCACAGGGAGCCCCTCCTGGGCTCATGGCAAAAAAGTGGTATTTTGAGAGCAGAGCTGCCATCGGGGCACTGGGAAAAACGCGCTTTTTTGCTAAATCAGTGGAGATCTTATTCCCAAATGGATTTCTGCCCCAGCCTAGGCGTTCGGTGAGCCGGGTCCGAGCCTGGGGCTGCACTTTCCGACCGACCCTCTGTTAGTTCTCTCATGCATAGTAGATAGACTGTTGAACAAAACGCGTGATCACTGTGTCTCTAGTACGCGACGAAGCCTTAACAGATCTTCACGGCCACCCCTTAACAACCCGACTCCACCTAGTGCCAAGGATCAAAGAGTCGTTGACTTTGAATTCCTCCTGTTGGATCGCATTTGTGGTCAATGTGGTTATTGCTGTAGATGCAGAGCAAGCTGTCAGAAGCTGAACACTATGCATTGTTACCGAGGCCCACCAAACGCCCTCGGCGTCCCATGCATGCCTGCTGTTCCTGCTCTCGCATCTTGAGACTTTCATAAATCTGCAAGTGAAGGTGCCATTTCTCGCTGCCCCCTCAAGAAAAACGAGGGTGATGCATCCCCTACCGCCCATCTGTGTTTCTCAGCTTGTTGAGTTTCCCGATGGCATTTGGTGTCTTCACACACCATCCTGCCATGATGTTGTTTGTACAGGACTGGGTGCTCTGACTCGGTTCCACAAAGGTGTGTCATGTCCTACACGCGTGGTTCGGGAGACGCTTCCCCTTTGTTTTCCCTCACCCCGGTAGATGGGGAGGTGCGTGTGTAGTTCCGTCCACTAGCGGGCGACACCTTCTTTCAGATATTTATTTTCGCTGCTTATAAAGGATTTCTTATTGTGTAATTTTCTATTTGTGTGGAGGGGTGGTCTTAAAATCACATGCACTCAACTGAAGGACAAAACTCTTTTCAGGAGCCTAGGCTCAGGTTGCTTTGAGGCTGATGGTGGAAGTTGTCTTCTAAGGTGTTTGTAAGTGTCAAACCTGTGGATTTTGATGTTTGTGTCAAAGTGATTAGATATTTTCTTGCACTAAAATCTGCCCGGTGGATTTATGTTCAACAGCACTGTGTGATACTTTGTAGTTACTTAGATTTACGAGAGGAAACATTTATTTGTTACAGATGACCAGGGTAGTGATGAATATTTAGGCAAAGTCATATTAATATGTTAAAAAAAAACATTGTTCTAATGCATCTCAAATGTTAGCGGTTACATGAAACAAA